>VDFB02051305.1:0-19074 GCA_007258455.2 Sequoia sempervirens
TCGTTCTTATGACAAACTCCGTTATCAATTTGTTTGTGTTCTCTCTCTTTCTCGTCTCATTCTAAATTTTGATTTTGTTCAGTTAATTATGTGTAGATGATTTCATTTTTGTAATTTGGAGTTTTGAAGCTATAATTAGTTTGCATTCTTAAAGCAATCGTCTTAGATCCTAAATCAGATCAAGAACGATGGAATTCCAGCATTCTCCCGACATACAGGCACAACAAAATTATCTCTCCAAAATGCTCTAAGTCTCCAACACCTGAATAATTCCCAATGAATCCTCAAGCCTCTAAACCCCCCTTTTTATATTGAAAATTTAATCAATTTGGTTACTAACCAATTGATTTTACAAAACAACCTTATCTCTCCATTTTTACAAATACAACTTAAATCCCCCTTATTTACTCAAAAATCTTCAAGTCTCTCATTTTACATTATTTTTGAAAAACATATAAAATCCCTAAGCCCCTTAATTTTTTTCATATCCGGGATTATAGTGTTTACGTGAGTTTGTTTGTTTCATCCTTTTAGAGGACTTTGTTTTAAATTTGGGCTTATTAATTATTACTTACCACCCATTAATTTAGTGGTTATTTTTAAGGGGAATATTTTAGTTTTTTTGTTTTACTTGTTTTACCAAGTAAAGCCCACCTTTTCCTCCTTAAAATTTTCCCCAAGTAAGCATGCACATGGGAGGTAGGTGTGGGTTTTGTTTTCCTTGTTTTGAGGCTTATTTTAGCCTTGTTTTAAGGCTTGGGATTAGCTGAATTTTTATTTATTTATTTATTTTTATTTGTCTAGATTTTTCCAAATGTCAACATGTGATAGAATAATGATGATGACTAGATGTTGACCGTACCATGCTGACTATACTATGTTGATGTTAGCAAAGTCAACCCAACTTTAACTGCTCATATCTTGTGCAAACAAACTCCATTTTCCATGAAACGAACGTTGTTAAAAATCTTGTGACAAGATCTTCGCATTGACGCTAGTCTTGACCACTTTTGACAACATCAATTTTTGACCTTTTTTTTCTCTGATCTCGGTCTTGGGTTGACCAAGGTTTGACCAAGCATATCTTGGACTCCTAGCTCTATTTGACTTCATTCGAGTTGTGTTGGAGTCAGGATTCTGAGTTCTTCCTGGTGATTCCAATTCTAGAGACAAATGAGAAACTTCAAATTTTGACGAAGATCCTCTAGATCAATCCTCCCCACTTGAGAGCTTTTGGACCTCAAAAGCTTGATTACTCAAAAAGAAAGAATTGAAGTGCAAAGCTCCCTCACTTTACCAATCTCCATCCATTTTTCCTTACTTGGATTCATCCCCTTCAGTCCCACTCTGGGGTACTCAACTACTCCTCTTCATGAAGTCCTGGTTTTCCTGTTTAGGATGACATCTTCAGGAAACTCTAACATGTACTCTGGTGAAAGATCATCAACTAATGGAACCTATATGTCAGTCTCCTCATCCAATATCATCAGAGGTTCATACAACTTCAAGTTCACAACATTTGCAAATGAATAGATCTACATGTATGGAGGAAGATTGAGGCAGAAGGCAGTAGTTATGATCTTTTCCAAGATCTCAAAGGGACCATATCAAATTGGCTTGAGCTTCCTTCCCTTCATGCTTACATTCTTTCCCTTGCTGATATGTAACCAAGCGCGATCCTGTGAAAATGATGATCGGTCTGATGTTTTATCATGTCGAGCCTTGTATTTGGCTTGACTCTTTTCCAACTATGCTTCCACTACCTGATGGATGGCTTGGACTTTTTGGATGAACTTCAAAGTCTTTTCTGCATCATGGCGTCCATCTTCAACATCATCTTTCCCAAAAGCAAAATCCATCAGAGTCTTAGGCACATAACCAAAAAAAGTCTCAAAAGGAGACCTCTTTGTAGAAGAGTGTGTTGCATGGTTGTAAGCATGCTACACATAGGGAAGACTCTCATCCCACAATTTGGGATGCTTGTTGCAGTAGCCTCTGAGTAGATGCACAACTGTCCTATTTACTACCTCTGTCTGTCCATCAGTCTGTGGATGGAAGGCTGTGCTCTTCTTTAGTCTGGTGTCCATGAGTCCCCACAAAGCTGACCAAAATTCCCCTAGGAATTGAGAATCTTGATCTGATACAATAGAAGTAGGTAACCCAAAATGAACCCATACAAATTGGAAGTACATTTGAGTTGTTAGTTCAGCAGTGACTTGCTTTTTACATGGCATTAAGATACACATTTTGCTGAACCGATCAACTACTACATAAAGATAATCATGACCCTTCCTAGACATAGGTAAACCCCCAACAAAATCCATAGACACACTTTCCCATGGATGAGATGGAACAGGTAATGGTGTGTACAACCCTAGTTTTTTGTTACTTGGTTTACTAGTTGCACACATAATACAACCCTTAATGTATTTGGTTATAGTTTCTTGCATTTTAGGCTAGTAACAATATTTTTGCAACTGAGTAAGTGTTTTACTTACCCCAAAATGTCCTGCAATCAAAGAAGTATGAGCTTCACGCATTACATGTGCTTGTTCATCTTTTGGAACACATAACTTGCCCAAATGATACAAAAGTTTATCTTGCACATAGTAATCTTTCTCTTCTATCTGTTTGCCTGCAATTAAAGCTGAATAAATATCCTTAAAGTTTTCATCATTAGCATATTGTTCCTGAAAACTTTCATGCACCATGGAACTACCTTTAAGGATGATCAAAGTATTCATAATAGGAGGCCTAGAAAGCATATATGCTACTTTGTTATGGGTACCTTTCTTGTACTTAATTACTAAGTGAAACTATTGCAAAAATCCCATCCATCTAAAATGCCTACTTTGTTGCAGTTTAGACTGTGATTGCAAGTATTCTAGTGGTTGGTGATCAGTGTGGATTACAGTTTCTTTCCCCATTATGTAATGTTTCCATTTCTTAACACTCTAAACTAATGCATAAAGTTCCTTATCATAAGTAGGATAGTTACTTACTGCTCCTGAAAAGGTTTCAGAGTGGTAGCAGACTGGTTACCTCCTTGCATAAGAACAACTCCCATGGAAAATTCGCTTGCATCAGTTTTGATCTCAAATGGCTGGTGTAGATCTGGTAAAGCCAAAACTGGTGCAATGCTTAACTTTTCCTTCAAAGTGTTGAAGGCCTTCTGTTGTGGACCTCCCCACTGAAAAGTTGTCTTCGTACTTGTCAATGTGTGCAATGATGATGCAATGTAGGAGAAGTTTGCAATGAACTTTCTCTAGTACTGGACTGCACCTAAGAAACTTCCAACTTCTGTTACAGTACTTGGCTTAGGCCAGTTTACAATAGCTTCGACCTTCGCAGGGTCTACTTTCAATTGACCATTCCCTATGACATAGCCTAAGTACACTAGAGATGTCTTTGCAAATTCACATTTAGAAATCTTTACATAAAGTTTTTCTTTTCTTAAAACATCAAAAAATTTCTTTACATGACTTACATGATCATCCCAAGACTTGCTAAATATAAGAATATCATCTAGATAGACAATGAAAAAATCATCAATGAAAGGATGAAAGACATCGTTCATGACTCTCATGAACGTGGCAGGTGCATTACAAAGCCCGAAGGGCATAACCAACCATTCATAAAGTCCCTATTTTGTCTTGAAAGAATTTTTCCAAATGTCATCTTCTGCAATTCTAATATGATGATAACCACTTCACAAATCTAATTTTGTGAAATAAACTGCATGTTTTAATTGATCAAGTAAATCATCAATTCTTGGAAGAGGATACCTATTTTTTACCGTTATTTTGTTCAGGGCATGGTAGTCAATGCACATTCTCCAAGATCCATCTTTCTTTGGAACCAACACAATTGGAAAGCCACAAGGAGATGTACTAGGACATATGACTCCTTTCTCTACTAATTCCTGAACTTGCTTCTTGATTTCCTCATTCTGCATAACATACAAACAGTACAAGTCAATGTTAGGCAATGACACATCCTGTTGCAAATAGATTTCATGTTGTATTTCCCTCTTGGGTGGCAACCCCTTTGGTTCCTAAAACAAGACATCGTAAGTGGAAACAATTTTGACCATTTCAACCTTATGTTTTGGATCACACCCCTTAAATTCCTCAAAGATATCTTCTTCTTTGGATTTTACAAGAATTAACACAAAGTTCTTACTAGAGTTGACTAACCTTTTCATTTGACCAGCATTAACTAGTGTGAGATTAGTCTTGACCTTGTGTGCATGTACAATGTATTCTACCCCATCTTTAAAAAGATGATACTTGTTCTCCCCCCTATAAAATATTGCCTTTCTATCAAACAGATAAGGACTCGATAATACAAGCCCACAAATATCTAGAGGTACAACATCTACTTCTACTTCATCAATGAAATTAGCAGTGATGGCAAAATGCAATTTGCACTATTTTGTCACCTGCAACTGTGCATCATTACATACCCATCCAAGTGGATAGGGCTTAGGATGAGGAGTAGTAGTTAGATTCAATTTCTTAACAACCTCTTCAGAAATCAAGTTGACTTGAGAGCCCGAATCAAATAGTGTATCAATCTTTGTGTGTTTGGTTACCACACAAATGTGGAACAGTTCATTCTGTTGTTTATCAACTTTAGGAGTGGATACTTTACTTGCATTACTTGTACTTGCATTAGAAATACTTGCATCAGAAGAGAGAATTATACTTTTCCCTTTACCTTGGATCCCAACAGCAACGATCTTTGTCTCATCTCCGGAATCAGATCCAAGATCCTATTGAATGATAGTAGTAGTAGTCTTTTGTTTGCCTTTATTGCCTCCAAATCTTTTTAGCCTTGCTTCCGGATGCAATTTCCAGCACCTTGATTCATCATGCCCCTCTTTCTTGCAATGCGAGCATGTGGGTTTTTCACCCTCTTTCTTCACCGTAGTTGTCTTCTTTCCTTTACCTTTATCTTTTTCTTTATCTTTACCCTTAGACTTTCCATCATATTTAGATGGATTTTTATCAAACTTATCAATGAATGATCCCTTACCTCTAGACTCTAAGTGGGTAGCTTGGACACAAACTTCATCGAGGTTATTGGGATTCAAAACCAAAATTGAATGTCTAAGGTAGGAATGAAGACCTCCTATGTACTTCAACAAAGTATCCTGGGTGTACAAAGGAACATCTATTGCAATAGCCCTTTTACGAAATTCATGAGTGTACTCCTGAACGGACTGACCTTTCCCTTGCCTAAACATCTTCCAGTTCATCATTAACTGCTCCATGTAGCCTAAGGGATAGAATTTCTTTTTAAGAGCATTGACAAATTATGTCTAGGACAAGTTGACTTTACCATGTTGGGAGATTTCTGCCCTAGTCCTACTCTCCCACCAAGTTAGAGCTGTACCCCCTAACCAAAGAGTAGCAAGCTGGATCCTATCAGCATCATCTACGAGGTTTTGGACTCTACAATAGAATTCAACCTGTTGAATCCAGTCATCTAGTTTTTTAGCATTTAATTCACCACAATACTTTGGTAAGTCAAATTTTACATCCAACTTAATTTTGGGCTTATGTGAACCCTTAAAAGTATTAAAAGGCATAGAATGAGTAGAAGAAGGAGAAGTAGGAGAAGACGGAGAAGATGAAGAAGAAGGAGAAGAGGGAGGTGTCTTTGGAGGCTCAGGATCATCTCTTGATTGCTTTCCTTTGCCTGCATGAGCTTCATGTCTCCGCATCCTTTCTTGCCTCTCCTAGAATAAGACTTCAACCATGGCCTTCATGTCGAGAAAGGCCTTATGAAATTCCTTCTCACCAAGCTCTGAACTTTGTCCATTGTTTGGATCTGCCATCTGTGTTCGTGAATGAGCTCTTTGTCTTCCAATCTCTAGATTATACTCTTCAAGTTTTTCTTTGCCTTGTTGAAGTTGGGAGCATGTAAGCATTCGAATCTGCAATACTAGTCAAAACACAACTCTTATACCGATTTGATCTAATTTAGGATCTAAGACAATTGCTTTAAGAATGAAAACTAATTACAACTTCAAAACTCCAAATTACAAAAATGAAATCAGCTACACATAATTAACTGAACAAAATCAAAATTTAGAATGAGACGAGAAAGAGAGAGAACGCAAAAAAAATGATAATGGAGTTCATCGTAAGAACGAATACGTCTCTGGGCCCCTCTCTAATGAGTATACTGATTTGATTGAAATCTTCAAAAATTCGGCATTACATCAGTTTGCAAGCTCTTCCCTTCAAGCATGACGAAATTTTGGCATTCTCTCGACGTACAAGAACAAAAAAATTATCTCTCCAAATTGCTCTAAGACTTCAACACCTAAATAATTCCCAATGAATCCTCAAGCCTCTAAACCCCCCCTTTTTATATTGAAAATTTAATCAATTTGGTTACTAACCAATTGATTTTACAAAACAACCTTCTCTCCAATTTTACAAATACAACTTAAAAATCCCCCTTATTTACACAAAAATCTTCAAATCTCCCGTTTTACATTATTTTTAAAAAACATATAAAATCCCTATGCCCCTTAATTTTTTTCATATCCGGGATTATATTGTTTACAGGAGTTTGTTTGTTTCATCCTTTTAGAGGACCTTGTTTTAAATTTGGCCCTATTAATTATTACTTACCACCCATTAATTTAGTGGTTATTTTTAAGGGGGATATTTTAGTTTTTTTGTTTTACTTGTTTTACCAAGTAAAGCCCACTTTTTCCTCCTTAAAATTTTCCCCAAGTAAGCATGCACGTGGGAGGTAGGTGTGGGTTTTCTTTTCGTTGTTTTGAGGCTTATTTTAGCCTTGTTTTAAGGCTTATTTTAGCCTTATTTTAAGGCTTAGGATTAGGTGCATTTTTTTATTATTATTTTTTATTTGTCTAGATTTTGCCACATGTCAACATGTGATTGGCTGATGATGATGACTGGATGCTGACCATACCATGCTGATGTCAGCAAAGTCAACCCAACTTTGACTGCTCATATCTCGTGCAAACAAACCATGTTTTCCATGAAACGAATGTTGTCGAAAAGCTTGCGACAAGATCTTTGCATTGACACCAATCTTGGCCATTTTTGACAACGTCAATTTTTGACCTTTTTTTTCTCTGACCTGGCTCCGGGTTTGACCAAGGTTTGACTGAGCATATCTTGGACTCCGTAGCTCCATTTGACTCCATTCAAGTTGCGTTGGAGTCAAAATTTTGACCACTTTATGATGATGCCATTTCTGAAGATAAATGAGAAACTTCAAATTTTGGTGAAGATCCTCTAGATCAGTTTAGTAGATTTTGATAGGTTTTGAAAAGATCACATAATTAAAAGGAATAGGACCACTCATACTCCACAACAAAATGGAGTTGTAGAAAGGATGAATAGAACACTAATGGAAAGGGAAAGAAGTATGCTTAGTAGTACTGGTCTGGAACAAAATATTTGGGCTAAGGCTATAGCTACATGTTATCTCATTAATAGATCTCCCACTTTAGTACTCGTCGACAAGACACCTAAGGAAGCATGGTCTAGTAAGTAGCCCTCTTTGAGACACATTAGAGTCTTTCGTTGTGAGGTGTATGCTTATGTGCCCAATAAAAAAATATCTAAATTAGAGAACAAGGCTATAAAATGTATCTTCATCAGTTATGGAATTGGTGTGAAAGGGTACAAACTTTGGAATCCATATACAAAGAAGGTGTTGTATAGTAGAAGTGTGATCTTTCGTGAGCTAAAACCTTCTACAACTGATCTACAGCCAAAGGTGAAGGAAGCAAAAAAGGAGGTATTTGAATTTCCTATTACTCTAGATAAGGATGAGCTACATACTCCTAGTGGACCTGTTACAGAGGAGAAATCTAGCAGATCTAAAAAATTTGATCAAGAAGAAGAACCTCAACCTCAACCTCTGAGGAGGTCTACATGTGAGAAGTGGCAACTTGAAAGTTTTGGTTATTCTATGCTAGATTCCAGTTGCACCTATGCTTTGATTGCTATCACTGATGAGCCTAAGACTATTAGAGAGGCTATCATAGGTATTTCTAATGTATATTCCTATTTGGAAACCATGAATGGAGAAATGACATCATTGAAGAAGAATGGAACTTGGGATCTAGTACATTTTCCTGAAGGGAAAAAGCATGTTGGATGCAAATGGGTGTTCAAAAAGAAAATTGATTTGGATGAAAATATTGAGAAGTGTAAAGTGAGGTTGGTCACAAAAGGATATTCCTAGGTGGAGGGAATTGAATATGGAGAAATATTTTCTCCTATATCTAAGTTGACATCTATTACATTTTTGTTATCACTTGCAATAGTGTATGATTTAGAAATCAATCAGATGGATGTGAAGACAACATTTCTTCATGGTGATTTGAAGGAATAAATTTACATGTCCTAGCAAGAGCACTTCATTGAAAGAGGTAAGTAAAATCTAGTTTGCAAATTAAAAAAATCTTTGTATGGTTTGAAGCAGTCACCTAGAATGTGGTACCAAAAGTTTGACACCTTTCTGTTGTCTTTGGGATTTGTGAGATCAAAGTCTGATCATTGTGTCTATTTTAAATTTGAAAATGGTTATCTTCTCATTATTTCCCTATATGTGTATGACATATTGTTCATTAGGAATAGTAAGGGTATGATTTGTGAATTAAAACCTCAATTGTCAACACAATTTGAAATGAAAGATTTAGGTTCAAAAAAGTATGTTCTGGGGGTGGAAATTAGAAGGGATAGGGGAAATAGAAAAATTTGGCTCAACTAGAGCAAGTATATAAATGCTATCCTAGAGAGATTTAATATGATATATTACAAGAAGTTAGTTGTTCCAGTGTTGTAGGGAATGAAACTTTATGTTGAAGATTGTACAAAATCTCCTACTGAGATGGAGGGACCTTGACAGGGGGTGCCCTTATACAGAAGTGTGAAGTTGGTGTTAGTTTAATGTATGAAATGTGGTTTGTACTAAGCTGAACCTTTCAAGTAATTCAGAGTGCCAGTCAATTTATGGCTAATCCAAAATTTGTTGGGATGTGTGAAAAGGTTTTAGGTATTTGAGGATACCTTAAAATTATATATGTTATCTTGCTCTACTAGATTTTACAAAATTGATGGCGCTCATGGATGTGGATTATGATTCAACAAGGGACATTGATAGTTGAAGATCCACTAGTAGATCTATATTCACATTGTTTGGCGGTGCAATAAGCTAGATGAGAAAGTGGCAAGATGTATTCGCTTTATCAACTATTGAGGCAGAGTACATGGTAGCAATTCACACCTACAAGGAAGTTGTTTGGCTTAGACATTTGCATTCTGACATTGGTTTTGATGCAGGGAAAATTGCAATTTGTTTATTGATAAAGTTTTATTTTTTTGGAAATTTTTTTTTATTTCCATGTTAGGACAAAACATATTGACATGCATAACTACTTTGTTCATGATATGGTGGAGGATGCAAAGGTTAATCTAGAAAAGGTTGATACTCTAGTGAATGTTGTTGATGCATTAACAAAGCCTATGAGCACAAATAAGTTCAAATGGTGAGCTATTTCAACGGGCCTTGGGGCCTATGATATTCAGTAACTTCAAGCATTGGAAGGAGCTAGTAATTTCTTCATCAAGTGGGTGAATGTTGAGAAAATGTCTCAAATTTTCTGGCATGTTAAGATGTTCAGGCTTTGAGTTTTTAGTTTTTTGGGTTGATAGGTTAAGTTCAACAAGATAGAGTGATAACTCCCTTTGACTTTTTGATGACTATCAAGAAGTTACATCGGGCAGACACTACATTATTAGAGTGAGTCTCTAAGAAGTCACCTCGACAAACCAATGCAAGGCTTTGTATCTTTGTTAATGGAACCATGTGACTTTGGAAGGACTTTGAGTCCTTTCCCCTCAACATCCTGATGGGAGACTGGGAACTCTTGTCGGTAGGAGTGGAGAACTTCATCGAGACATGGATTGGAGTCTCCTCAATGTTTCGATGTGTGAAACCCACTATGCATTGGTAAAGTGGGATTGAGCTACATGGAAGGTGACATCAGTTGTATGGCAATGGTGACATGGATGTTATGTTGGCAGTGGGGACTACTGTTAACACTAGAAGCTTCATTGGTGGGACTTCAGTGTATCGATGGGAGGTGCTAAGTCATCCCCTTGATAATCTGATAAGAGATGGTAACAATAGTAAACAACAAGCATATCGATGTGACAATGAAGATTCAGAGGTAATTGATTTCTTTTCTATTCGATATTATGCTAACTATAGTGAGTATTGACAGTTAAATAGTATTGAGATCATTTGTCTATGGGATGTGAAACAACTGTATCCTAGAAATTCTTTGAGAATATAATGATTAGTATTCTACATTGTATGCATAGTAACTGTAATGTGAGGACTACTGTGAGAGTAAGGATTATAATGAAGAGTTGATCAAAGTAGTTGTAATTGAATTGTTTCTGAATTGTTTCATTTGTGAATTAACACCTGAAGAGCGTTGCTCTGTATCTTATATGTAATGTTCATTTTTTACTATAATACAAGAAGATCACTTCTTTGGTGTGTGGGTTTTTCCCCATAAGGGTTTTCCCACATAAAATCTAGTGTTCATTTGTGTTGATGTCTTTTAATTTTCTATTATGTTATTCATGAATGTGTATTTTAAATGGACTGTAATTGAGAGTCATCAGAATGTCGACACTACATTGTCGAAGGGAATCTCTAAGAAGTCACATCGACAACCTGATGCAAGGATTTGTAACTTTTTTGATGGGACCATATGACTTCAGAAGGATTTTGAGTCATTTCCCCTCAACATCCCAATGGGAGATTAGGAACTCTTGTTAGTAGGAGTGGAGAACTTCATTGAGACATGGATTAGAGTCTCCTTGATGTCCTGATGTGTGGAATCGATTGTGCACTAGTAAAGTGAGACCAAGGTACATGGAAGGTGACATCAATTGTACGATGATGGTGATATGAATGTTGCATTGGTATGAGGACCATTGTTAATGCTATAAGCTTCATCGGTGAGACTTATGTGTATCGATAGTAGGTGCTAAGTCATCCCCTCAATAATCCAATAAGAGGTAGTAACAACAGTAAGCAACAAGCATGTCAATGTGACAATGAAGAATCAGAGGGACTTGATTCCTTTTCCCTTCAATATTATGATAACTATAGTGAGTGTTGATGGTTAAACAATATTGTGACCGTTCTTCTATGGGATGTGAAACAATTTTATCTTGGAAATGCTTAGAGAACAAAATGATTGGCGATCTACATTGTATGCATAGTAACTATATTGTGAGGACTACTGTGAGATTAAGGATTACAGTGAAGAGTTGATTGAAATAGTTGTAATTGAGTTGCTATTGAATTGTTTCATTTGTGGATTAGCACCTAAAAAGCCACTCTATATCTTATATGTAATGTTCATTTTTTATTGCAATAAAAGACCATTGCTTTGGCATGTGAGTTTTTTCCCATAAGGGTTTTCCCACATAAAATTTGGTGTTCATTTTTGTTTATGTCTTTTAATTGTCTATTCTGATATTTGTGAATGTGTATCTTAAATGGATTGTAATTGAAAAGTTTTGTTAATTTCATGTATCTCTCTCTTGAAGTTTGGCATTTGGAAGGTGTTTCTGCACTTGGCTTTCCTTACAACTGGTATGTACTCCTATGGTTACTGGTTGCAAATTTAGAAAGGATGATGAATCACCTAAGGCTGATCAAAGCAAGTACTGATCTATGGTTGGTGGATTGTTATATCTAACTAGTACTAGACTAGATATCATGCATGCAGTTTGTCTTGTGGCTAGATTTCAAGAAGATCCTAAAGAGTCACATGTTTCCGTAGTAAAAAGGATATTCAAATATTTAAAAGGAACTTTGGATTATGGCTTATGATATCCTAAAGATATTTATTTCACATTAAGTGCATACAAAGATGCAGATTTGGCTGGATGTGTTGATGACATGAAAAGTACAAGTGGTGGTGCATTCTTTCTTGGATGTAGATTGGTGGCATGGTAAGTAAGAAACAAGATTTTGTTTCTTTATCTATTATAGAGGCTAATAATATTATAGTAATATCTTGCTACACATAATTATTATGGATGAGATAGACATTGAAGGATATCAGAGTATTGTATGATGAGCCTATTTCTATCTTTTTTGATAATTCAATTGCAATTAACATTTCAAAGAATCCAATGATGCACTCAAGGACAAAGCATATATCAATTAGGTATCACTTTTTGAGAGAGAAATATGTGGAGAATGAAGTGAAGCTTGAATATATACCTACAAAGGATCAAATTGTTGACATATTTTCTAAGGCTCTTCCTAAAGATACTTTTGAGTATCTCCAAGAGAAGTAGGGTTTATTTACTCGCCTTCTTTGAACTAGATGAATATGGAGATGCATTGGTCCAGTGGATATATCAATTCATTCTTTGTTTGGAATGATGTTGGTGGCTACTTCTCATGGGGAGTAGGTAGTAACATTGTTGTAGTATGAAGTTTATGTTGTCATGATGCATAGGCTGCTGAGTTTATTTGTGTGTAATACTAAGGGGGAGTATTCAAATTAGTTTGAAGTATCTTGGTTCTATGCCAAAGGGGCATAATAATGAAAAATACCCTATCCTTTGCCATTGATGTCAAAGGGGGAGAGAAAGAATTCATGTGAAAAAATGAGAAGTCATGTGAAGAGAGAGTGTAAAGAGATAGTTGTGAAAGGGGGAGAACAGAGAAAAGGAAATAAGTATGTTAAGAGCTATTGTGTCTTTGATGGTTTTTCACATCTTGTGTTGCCATCAATGAAAAAGGGGGAGATTTTTACGAGTATGAATGTTTTTTCATTGATTTCAACAATTCTATGTAGCCATTGATGATAGTAGTGTAGTGGTTGAGAAGATATTTTTTCTTTGATTAGTTGCATTATGTTGTCAGTAAAGTTTCTGATGTTAACCTTTGGTGTTGTTTTGATAAGCTTCTATTTATGATTCAAATGTCAAGGATACTGAGAAAACAAACAAAATTGTTTTACTTGTTTTACCTCCATTATCCATCCTCAAGCATTTTATTTTTCTACGAGTCCAATTTTCAACCAAGGTTTTAAATTCCTTAAACTGACTAAAAACTTGTGTTTTACTTCTAAGAAAATAAACAAATTCCCTTCTCGAATAAGCATCTCTGAATGAAACAAAGTACACATATTTCTATAATGAAGGAACATTAATTGGACCAAATACATCAACATGAATATAATCCAAAATTCTAGAAGATTTATGAGGACTAGAATAAAATGAAACACAATGTTGCTTTCCATATAGACAATGTTCCCAAAAATTGAATTCAAGGTTACAATTATCAAGCCCTTCAACTAGGCTTTTATTTTTCAAGGATTTTAAGCATTTTTCACCAATGGGGCCAAGCCTTTGATGCCACAACATTGTTTTCTTAGCTGGGAGCTTCACCTCTAAAGAATTAGCACCCACAAGAACAACACCCCCCTTCTCTACTTGGTCATATTTATTCAACTTTATAGAGGCACCATTTCATTGCACTGCACATGCATCTAGCTTGTATAGAGTGCAAATCCATGCACTCTTAGCCAACACCATAAAGACTCTAGTCATATTGCAAATACCATTCGAGAAAGATACTTGTACACTAGCATCATTAAGTTTACTTACAGATAGTAGATTTCAAGCCAGACCTGGTATATGCATTACATCAGTAATTCCTTTTATTCTTCCATGAGGAAATTGAATTCTGACTCTTCCATGACCAACAATTTCTAGGTGAGAATCATCTCCTAGAGACACCCTTCCACTAGCATACTTTTTGTATTTTGAGAACCAACCTTGATGAGAGGTCATGTGGAAGGATGCACCTGAATTGATTAGTCAAACATCATCTGATTCCTGAGTTGCCAAGGCTGCAATGAAGGCATCTACATCACTTTGAGAAGATTCATTATCAAAAGAATTAGATTTTTTTTTTCTTCTTCTTCTCTTCTTTGTAATCTTTCTGGATATGTCCAGTCTGCCCAAAGTTCTAGCACTTCACCTTGGAATTTTTACTAGGGGACTTTGATCTCCCCTCCGACTTGGATTTCAAATTATTGTCTTTCTTCTTGCTTTTCTCCTTTGATCTTCCTCAAACAGCTAGGGCCTCCTTGGCCATCTTAGAATATTTTCTCTACATTTCCTCTAACAACAAAGCAACCAAATCTTCCATATTGAAAGTGGTTGTTGTACTCCTAATAGACATTATCAGGTGATCCCATGTGTTTGAAAAATAACACAACAGGAGCATGCAATGATCCTCTTCATCAACTTTCACACCAACATATGCCAACTAAGCAACTATCATATTAAATGCATTGAAATGATCTGCAATAGATGCCCCTTCATCCATTTTTAAAGTACAACTTCTTCTTGAGAAATAACTTATTTACTTGAGATTTCCCCTAATAAAGGTCACCAAGTTTCTTCCATAGAAGTTTTGATGTCTTCTCTTCATGGATGTTCAAGAGCACAAAATCAGCCAAGCATTGTCTGATTAGAACTTTGGATTTCTTGTCCATTGCATGCTAGTCATTCTATAATGTTGTTGATGGTTTATAAATGTTTACTACATCCCTGAGTTCTCGATCAATAAGCAAATCTTCCATTTTGAGTTCTCACAACTCAAAATTTCCACCGTTGAATTTCTCAATTTATATTCTTCTAGATGTGCTAGCCATCTTAAATTTGCAATTAGTTTACACCCAGATTTATCAAAAAAACTCACACTGAATAGAATTAGCATAAAAAACCCGACTTACCTACAAGGATAACAAAGTTTGCCAAGCTATGATACCAATTGTAAGGAAAGCCAAGTGCGGAAATGCCTTCCAAATGTCAAACTTTAGGAGAGATATATGGGAGATTAACAAAAGTTTTTAGTTTCAATCCATTTAAGATACACATTCATGAATAACAAAATAGACAATTAAAAGATGTCAACATAAATGAACACCATATTTTACGTGGGAAAACCCTTACAAGAAAAAACCCACACACCAAAGTAGTTATCTTCTTGTATTACAATAAAAAATGAACATTGCATACAAGATACAGAGCAACGCTCTTTAGGTGTTAATTCACAAATGAAACAAATTGAAAACAATTCGATTACAATTGCTTCAACCAACTCTTCACTATAATACTTACTCTCACATTAGTCCTCACATTACATTTACTATTCGTACAATGTAGATTATCAGTTTTTCTATTATCCAATAATTTCTAGGATATAGTAATTTCACATCCCTTAGATGAACGGTCACAATACCATTTAACTGTCAATACTCATTGCAATTATCATCATGTCAAAGGGACAAGGAATCAAGTCCCTCTGATTCTTCATATCACATCGATATGCATGTTGCTTACTGTTGTTACCATCTCCTATCAAATTATCAAGGGGACAACTTAGCACCTCCCATCGATACACAAAAGTCCCACCGACGAAGCTTATAGCGTTAACCATGGTCCCCATTGACAATGTGGCATCCACATCACCATCGTCATACAAATAATGTCACCTTCCATGCAACTCGATCCTACTTTACCAACACATAATGGGTTCCACACATCAGAACATCGAGGAGACTCCAATCCATGTCCTGGTGAAGTTCTCCACTCTTAGTGAAAAGAGTTCCTAGTCTTCGATTAGGATGTTGAGGGGTCAAGACTCAAAGTCTCGCTAAAGTCATATGGTCCCACCAACAAAGTTACAAATCCTTGCATTGGGTTGTCGAGGTGACTTCTTAGAGACTCCCTCTGACAATGCAGTGTCTTCCCGATGTAACTTCTTGGCATCCGTCAAGATTTTTAAGGGAGTTATCACTCTATCTCTCCTTGAGCTTAACCTATCATCCTGACAAACTAAAAACTCAAATCCTAAACATCCTAACAAACTAGTAAGTTTGAGACATAGTTTCTCAACATCATTTTGGAGTCGTCCATTCCAAACTTTTTCAACATCTCTTTAACATTTGATTGTGAAATGAATATGCCTTTATCTGTTTGATTGATTTGTAGCCCAAGGAAGAAATTCATCTCCCCAAACATTGACATCTCAAACTCTTTTTGCATATCTTCTACAAATTTCTTACACATATCTTCATTACCTCCAAAGATAATTCCATCCACATACACAACTACTATCAATATTCTATCTTCCTCAACTTTAAAGTAAAGATTACTATCTGTGGTACCCTTATTGAATTTGTTGCATCAAATATTTGTCCAATATTGCATGCCAAGCTCTGGGAGCTTGCTTTAATCCATACACTTCTTTTTTCATTTTGCAAACCATGTCCAATTGATCTAACAACTGAAATCCTTCTGGTTGTTCCATGTAAAATTCTTCCTCCAACTCACCATTCAAGAATGAAGACTTCACATCCATCTGATAAACTTTAAAGTTTTTATGTGTTGCAAATGCCAGAAATATTTTGATTGTTTCCATTCTAGCCACCAAGGAAAATTTTTCTTCAAATTATATTCCTTCTACTTGTGAGTAACCCTTACACACAAGCCTTGCTTTATTTCTTACCACTCCTCCATTCTCATTCAGCTTGTTTCTGAATACCCACTGAGTTCCAATTATATTCTTATTTTCAAGTCTATGGACTAGTTCCCAAGTCTGATTTTTCTCAATTTTTTGTAGCTCTTCTTACATTTCCTTCATCCAACATTCATCTCTACATGCCTCACTCACTGTTCTTGGTTCAGTTTTAGAAAGTAAACACAAATTTACCTTGGTTTCAACAACTTTTCTTCTTATCAATACACTTTTTATTTTGTCTCCAATAATTTGTTCTTTAGAATGATTTATTTGCACATACTTGGGGGTCTTAGGGGTCCTTTCTGAAGCTTCTTCCTCTTCATTCTATTTTTTTTTCTTAGATTTTTTTTCTTCTTCTTCTCCACAATCAAGTTCATCTAAAACATATCCATCTATAACAACTGAATTCTGCAAATCTTCATCAACCTAACATTTTCACTCTCAATAGTCTTTCTTAGCCTTTTTTTGTAACATCTATAAGCTTTTCTTTTAGTATAATATCCAAGGAAGATACCTTCATTAGACCTTGCATCAAATTTTACCAAGTTTTCTTCATCTCTTCTAATATGGCATTTTCTTCCAAATACTCTGAAGTACTTGACAGTAGGAATTCTTCCATACCACAACACATAGGGAGTCTTTTTGCTATTAGCTTTGTCTTGAACTCTGTTAAGCATGTAAATAATAGTATGAATTGATTCTCTCCAATAGACTTGCAGTAGTTTATCTTCTTTCATCATAGTCCTTGCAGGGTCTTGAACAGTTATGTTTTTCCTTTCAACAACTCCATTCTACTAAGGAGTTCTAGGGGTAAACAAGTTCCTCTTTATTCCATGATCTTCAAAAAACATATTAAACTCATTGAAGTTTAATTCTCCACCTCTACCAGACCTCAAAAATTTTATCTCCAAATCCATCTCATTGTCAACCATAGCTTTAAATGCTTTAAATTTATCTAGATCTTTAGATTTTTCTCTAAGAAAAGTAACCCATGTCATTCTAGAATAATCATCAATCAAAAGCATGAAACACATATCACCTTGAATACTTCTCATTCTTGTAGGACCAAAAAGATCTGTATGTATTAATCTAGTAGTCTGGTAGCAGATTGCTCTTTTCCTTTGAAACTTGAAACATAGATTTTTGGCACCTACTTGCTTTCTATCACTCCTAGGGTTTTTCACCTAGAAGGAGAAAGGTGGACCAAAAATGCTTATGTTCTCATTAGAAGAAATGGAAAAATGGATGTGAAGTGTGTGTGTGGATGTATTTAAATGATGGAAACTCAATGAAAATGCATACTAAGGAATGTATTCTAACCTAATGCAAAAGTTCTAGAAAACATAATGTGTATTCAAACTATTTGACTAGGAATGTAAACAAATTGTAACATAAAATAACCCAATTAAAGATATGAACTTGGAAGCTGGAAGAGGCTGGAATGAGGCTCTGAACACTTGCAGAAGAAACCAAAAATTCTCAATGGGACTAATTCTCCATCCTTGGTGAATGAGTCTTGTTTTTTCCAAAAAGTGTTAGAACCAGTTTTAGGGAATTGGGTATCCAAATCTACAAAAATCACTGTTCAACCCTAGAAATGGGATTGATTCACCATCAATGGTGAATGTGTCCTCTTTTGGAAAATAGGGAATTCTAGACAAGATTATGTGGCTTATGATCTACAATTTTGTTTTTGAAGATTCCTCAGATCTGAATCTTAAAAACTCAACCTGTAGACTCTCTCCAAGCTTGAAATAGGGATTGAAATACCTTGAATGACCTTGATGAGATATGTACACCTTTTCTCACCTTTCCATTTGATAAATCTACATAAACAAACACATGCAAAGGGGAAAAAGTGTTGAAGGTTAGGATATAGGGTTTTCCTCGGTCAAACCCCTTTTAGGTAATTAAACCAAATGATGAAATAAAGTAATGAAACATGCAAAAATGGAGTTGATTACCTTGTCATGATGATTTAATCTTGAAATTCTTTAGCAATGCAGAAGATTCAACCCTTGAATGTCCTTAGAAGCTTTCTTGATGAATTGCAATGTAAAAACCCTAAGTTGCTTGACTTCAGATGAAAGATTGATGGATGAATAATAAATAATGGGTATGAATTAAGTTAATGGATGTAAAATTGAGTTTAAAGAGGTTCTTTTATAGGAAATCCACCTACTTTACCTGTCATTACCTCATCACAGGCTGACATGAAGCAAAATTAAACTCAAATTTCACTTTTTTTTCTTCTTAAAGGCCAAAATGGAGCCAAATGTGGCTCATTCACCACACATGATGAATGGGTCCCACTTGGATGGGAATGATTCACCATGCATGGCAAATGGGTCCCATAGGGGCTATTTTGACAACTCAGATGCCAAGGAATAAGCAAATAAGGTATAAAATGCAACCTTGTCGAGTGTTTGATCAATTTGA
>VDFB02051306.1:0-29184 GCA_007258455.2 Sequoia sempervirens
CATCCTAAGGATTCCATTCCAAAACCCAACTTCATGCTTTGTGTCCACACTTTGTATTTTCTATAAGACCGCCTTGTGATTCCAGCAAATCACATCAAACTACTGAGGTATCTAAGCACTGTCATGACTTGACATCCGAGAGACCTTGGGATAGTGTTCTGCAATTCAATTGTGGGAGATTGTCTTTCAAGAGAGGTAGTGTGCCTATGCACTGCCTGTGTTGAGAAGTGCATAAAAACACCATCAATAGGGTATAAATATAAATTTGATATGGTTGAGTGGGAAGCCCATCTAGCACCACGAATTTCCCCATAGCCACCTTTGTGCTTGTGAGTTCATATCAACTAGCCTATGTTTCTCACCTTTTGGGATTTCTCACGCCACAGATGATTAGAAGTTTTGTGGGCCCAGAGTGAGTATGTTGTGGAATTCTCACCCCATAGATGACCTAAAGTTTGTGGCCCCAAACTGAGTACGTCTTTTCCACCATCTTTTTTCTCTTCCTCTTTCCATTGCATGATTTTGTATCTTGATGGTTTGAATTAGGATGTTCAATCCTAGGGGCTTGGCTATCTCCTTTGATCTATGTCATTCTTTATCATCTGCATCTGTACATGTGGGTCTCTCTTGAATGTCTACTTTAGTGTGAGTTTGAAGCAAGTTCATCCTCTCACTAAAGTGGGGGCTAAATGTGCCATAGAAAAAAGGACCCTTTACTTGACATGAGATTAATTCATGATAAATTGGCTTAATGAGCCTTGATTCAGGTGTTGTGAAGGCATTTTATGCATCCACACTAGGTCTTTGGTCCTTATAAATTGATTAACATGCTTTTAATGACATCTTGTAAAGGTGTTGTAAAGTTTTGTAAGATGCTTTCATGCTTTTCTAGACTTAATGAACCCATTTATTCCTAATTCAACATTATAAAATGTGTTTTTAATAACATTATCACATCAATCTAGAAGGCTTATAACTTAAACTTAATTATAAACTAGTGTTGTAATGTGTCTTGCACATTCACATTGGTTTTTGTGTCTTCCTAGGCTATTTTGATCTCATTTTAGTGTTGTAAAGTGTATTTAATAGCACTTTATTTTTTGTGTACCAAGCCCTATTTGAAATTCACATCATTACTAATAGTCCCATATTAATCCATATTGTGCATCTTGAGGATTAAATTGAGCAAATACCCAACAAGGTTTCATTTTAGACCTTATTTCCTTATCTCTTGGCATCTAAGTTGTCAAATTGGCCCCTGTGGGACACATTCACCATGCATGTAAAATCAGTCCCATCTAGGTGGGACCCATTCACTATGTGGCGAATGAGTCCCATTTGGCTCAATTTTGAGCTTTGAGCAGGAAAAAAGTGAAATTTGAGTTTAATTTTGCTTCATGTCAGCCTGTGATGAAGTATTAATAGATGAAATGGGTGAATTTCCTATAAATATAAGTATTTTTACTCATTTTTAGATCTCTTATCTCTGGTCATTCATTCATCCACCAATCTTCCATCTCAAGTCAAGCAACTTAGGGTTTTGTCATTGCAAGTAATCAAGAAAGCTTCTAAAGACATTCAAGGGTTGAATCTTCCTCCATTGTTGCAAAAATCCAAGGTCTATCATCATGGAAAGGTAATAAATTCTATTATTGCATGTCTCATTACTTTCCTTCATCATTTTGGTTTAATTACCTAAACAGGGTTTGACCAAGGAAAACCCCCATGCCCTAACATTCAACATTTCTCTCTCTCTTGTCTTGTGTGTTTGCAGATTTAGGACTCTTAGAAGCTTGGAAATCATTGAAGATCAAGTTGCAAGGTTTCTCAAGTATTATTCTCATTCAAAAAGTCAAAATATGAACAAAATCTCAATTTTAGACCCTTAAATTAGAGTTTCTAAAGCAGACACCTATAGGGCATCAAAGTGAAAATCAGAAGCTTCAGAATCCACCTTTGAAAATATGGAAATTCAAAAGTAGAATCATTCACCATGGGTGGAAAATGAGTCCCATCCTAAGGTCAATTTTTGGATTTTTACATTTTTAGATACCCTTTCGTCAGAAATGGGTTCCAGTACAGTTTGGTAGAACTGAGACTGATTCACCCAAAATGGCAAATGAGTCCCTCAAGTTTTGAAAATCAGCATCAACAGTGTTTTAGGAGAAATTTCTAGTCTCCTTCAAGGTTCCAAGTGCACACTTTCAATTTGATTCATTTCTATTGTAGTTTTCCATTCATTTTTAGGTGATTTTGTATTACACAATGAGTTTTCTAAGACAACATAATTCTTAGATTTTGCATTAATTATCAATCAATTAGTTCATATAACTACATTTAGATCATCTCATTTAGCTCATATAACATCATACATAACATAATTTGAATGAACCTAGCCAGATTTTTTGGCCCTTCTTTCTCCTTTTAGGTGGAAAACCGTAGAAGTGCTAAAAAGGATTAGGGTGCTAAAAATCTATGGTTCACTACCAATAAATATAGAATATCCATGAGGTGGTGTATACATCCACATATGAGTGAACATTTTAGGGATTTATGGTATATGGTATTTGACAGTTCACCACATGCTAATCTAGAGGTCCCATTATATTTTTTGAGGAAACTATTTGTAGAGTTGGTTATGGGGAAAAAGCCCAATTATTTTGATTTTAAATCATTTGAAGGTGTTGGTGGTCATATGCCACAACATATGTTAGGGGAAAGGGTTAATCCCCAATGCCCCATGCATGCGCAACCCCTTGTTGCTCCTCTTGGTCCTATCATTCCCACACCTGTGCATCAATGTGCAATAGTATCAACATTAGGATCCCTTACTACACTCGTAGGAGACCTTGATTAGCATGCTTCTGTGATAGAAGGTAGGGAGCATAGAGACACAAATGATGGAGGAGTGTTTTATGGAGTTGGTCCTAGTACCACTCCACAAGTGTCGAGACCACATGCATGTACTAGTTTCCATTAGCTATGCTATGGACCCGATCAGGCCACACCCAGTTTGGGTGGATGTGGAGATTTTGGTGGATCATTTGGTCATCTGAGTTTATTTGTATAATTTCTTACTATAGAACTTCACCTTGAGAACAGTGTGACATAGGTATAAATATGCATCTACATGTTGAATTTATAAGAATTTTAATGAATGTATATATCAAAGAAAAGTTTGCAATGCATTTTAACAATCAAACTGTTTGGTGTATAGATGACACTAACGATGGGGCAATCATCCACTCTGCAAGTACATACATCGACACTAGTCCTAGTTGGCAACCCTTATGGGGTGTTTTGATTTCAATTTTTTAAATTATATATGAAATGATTTTAAAATTGAGTTTTAAATTTATAATTGAATCATGAACATATGTTTAAAATATTTGATACGGTTCCAAGGAGTTAATCAACTTCCATGTCGATTCCACCCAAGGGGTTTTCAAGCGATCCTCCATTGTTGAGTGTCGCAGATTAGGGACAGGTACATTTATATTGTAAATTATTTAACTTACATTACTATAGTTACAATTATGAATTTTTAATTCACTATATATCAAATGTGCATGCACACTTGTAAATATTATAAGCGTTAAATGTCTATATGTATGTCTAGATTGATACGACAATGAGAATGGGCATCAGACAAACATTAGATGTTGCCACCACTCATGAGGCCTCTGCATTTCAGGTTGTTTAAAAAAAACTTGAATATATATTTTAACCTAATTTAAGTATACATGCTTTAAATTTGATCTTGTGGGACTTTGTTAGTGTGACTTTCTGCCATGAATCGATCATAGTTACACCTCCAGGAGGAACTACAGAGCAGGCTCCAGATATCATGGTAATTTAACTTTTTTATTATATTTAAATTCAATCACAAATTATACATGTCAAGTGAATAACTTTAATTAAATTTAAAATTGAATATATATTTTGGACACCGAAAAAGTAACCCTTCTACTTTTTCTGTCTCGTTTGGTTCTTCCTTGAGACTTTGGCTTAATTGTGCCTTGATTTAATGTTGTAATGTGGATAACACATTCACATTAGGTCTTGGGCCTTTGTGAGCTGAAAGAATTCAAGTGTTACCTTACTTAAGTGTTGTAAAGTTTTGTAACACAGTTTCACACTTTTCTAGGGTCTTATTAATATATTTCACTTAAATAACCTCTTTTTATCATTTTCCAAGCCTTATTTAAAAGTGTCGTAACAAAATTTCACACTTTTCTAGGCTTTTCATCAATAATTTAACCCTTCTTATGCTTTAATTGGCCCCATTTACACTTACGGGCCTTGCCAAGTGTATTTTTGAAATAATTTGGATAAACATCATTTAATACATCTAATTTCCAACACCCACATAAAATGCCTAAGTGGGACCCATTCGACATTAGGGGCAAATGAGTCCCCTTTGACACAAAAATTAAAATAATTTCAAATTTCTAGTGGGTTATTATTTTCTAAAGATCTAAAATTAAATTTTCTGATGTGAGTAAATATTTTTTTGGAAATATTATAATCAAGTATAAATAGATTTTTCAACTCATTCCCCCTCCTTATTGTTTAATCAATTCAATGAAACGTCAATGATCAGACATTCAAACAATTTGGAGCCATTGCATTCTACTTTTAAAGGGTTTGTACAGTCTGAACAAATTTGTCCGAAAGAGCAAGATTGGAAAAGTTATCAACAAAATTCTCAAATTCATTTCAAAGTTTTCAAATTCCCTAAAGAAGCTTGGAAATTTCTGGTCAAATTCTGCTGGTTCAGATCCAAAAATTTGGAAAGTACACGCAGAGCTACAAATTCCACTTTGCTTCCCAAAAATCCTAGAATTGGACCCCAGTAACTGCCATTGAGTGGCATATAGAGTCCCTGAAAACCCAAATAAAGGTTTTGGATTCCCAGGTACCCGGTTGTGGAAACCCTATTTTTGGGAACTTTCAAAATAGGACTAAGTCGCCCAGCTTGGTGTATGATTCCCAGTGGGCTTCAATAGTGAATTCTTTAGGATTCCAAAGATTATTTCCATCAATTTCTATTTTCTAGGTGAACACTTTTGATTTCATAAGTTTTTGTTACAGTTTGTTTGCGTTTCTAGGTCATTTTACATATCACGTGTTATATATATATATATATATATATGAGCTCATACATGTTAAATTATTTTTCTTTTATAGCATGAGACACATCTTGTAGTTGAGCATATACAAATAGGTCCTAGAGTAGAGAGTGCACAACCTCAAATTATGGTACAATTTAAATATGATAAATTATAAATTAAATTGAATTAAATCATTTTTAATTGCAGGCTTTCTAATTTCAACTTTCTTTATCTTGTATATGTAGATTAATTTAGAGAATTTAGAGGTTGGTCCAGGTGCACTAGAGCATCTAGATCTAGATATGATGGTAATTTAATTTTATGATGAATTATAAAATAAATTTTCATTAAATCATTTTTCATCGTCTTACATATGATTTCATCTTTCTCTTGTATAGAGTGTTTGAGGTCATCTACGTAGTCCGCATGGTGTCAGGAGGTCTCTTAATTTCATGGGTTATATTTGATTATTCCATGGACTACATATTTGTCTTCTCATGTACTATGTTGGACTTTATTTCATGGGTCAAGTACTTTTTTGGACTTTAGTTCATGGGTTGTACTCTGATGGACTTTATTTCATGCACTTAATGTATTGTAAATAATGGACTTCATTATTGTTCAATTTTAATTTACACATGTAAATTTTATGAATTTTATGCTCATAGTCAAGACATTAATAAAGAACATTAATGTGAAATTAAATATAAATATGAAATTAAAGTTGAAATTAATAGGACATTTTAATATTTGTATTTTATAAATTTAGTGATCCATACATGATATGTACATTCAATAATTAGCGATAATTAGTCAATAAACTTATTCAATTCACATCCTAATAGGATGTCTTAAGGGGTCCTAATACACAGATTAGATCTAATAAAATAATAAAAAAAATCCTAATCTACAAACAAAAGCAATCTATTTATATACCAAAAAGGATGAAATTTTAAGAAATAAACAATACCATACAAGATTAGAGAACAAAAGCATTAATAAATTCTATATGCTAAACATAAATACCAATCAAAATGCAATGCGTTTTTCCAAAAAAATTGTTCTATAAGTATACACCATGTTTCCTAGTTCTTTTACAACATTAAATTAAATAATTTAATTATCCAAAAATAGGCTAAATTTTTTAAATTAAATCATGTAGTCCCATATTTACAAACTCATGCAAAGTGGTAGAGAAAAAATAAGAACATAAAAGTCCTGTTGACCTCATGCTCCACAAAAAGCACTAATTTATATGCTATTAGAAACAAATAATAGCATCCAACACTAATTTATAGGTTGTCTTAAGGGGATGTCTTATAAGGTCCTAATACAACATCTTAAGGGGATCAAAGAAGAGTATAATTAAGTATAAATATTAAGTGATATAAACAAGTATTATACTTTAGGGTGACTGATCATAACAAATGATATAATTAAGTATAATATTTATGATATGTGTTAATATGACACATTTTAAGGGGATGTCATAAGGGGTCCTAATACGACGTCTTAAGTTGATCAAAGAATAGTATAATTAAGTATAAATATTAAGTGATAAACAAGTATTATACTTTAGGGTGACTCACGATAACAAATGATATAATTAAGCATAATATTTATGATATGTGCTAATACAACACATCTTAAGGGGATGTCTTAAGGGACCCTAATAGGACATCTTAAGGGGATCAAAGAAGAGTATAATTAAGTATAAATATTAAGTGATATAAACAAGTATTATACTTTAGTGTGACTCATCATAACAAATGATATAATTAAGTATAATATTTAGGATATGTGCTAATACAACACATCTTAAGGAGATTTCTTAAGGGGTCCTAATATGACATCTTAAGGGGATCAAAGAATTAATATACATGTTGTTTAATGATTATAAATCAAATTAAAAGTTTCAAAGGAGGGTGACTCATCATAAAAAATGATATAATTTATTTATAATATATAGGATATTTCCTCATAGGACATCTTAAGGGGATGAGATACATCAAATTACATGCCTCATATTTAATCGCAATTGATATAATTGATCTAAGGGTATGTGTAGGATCATGATGGGCTAGAAAGTGGTGATATGTTGGGTATGTGTAGGGTATGTGGATGATGACATTTTTTTTACCCAAATTTGATAAAATAGAAAGGGTTTTTAAAAGAGATTCTCAGCTTTCCACCAATATAAATTATACTTTACTTTGAATTTAATAAATAATTATTATTCATTTTATATTTGAATTATAACTAAAGTCCTTATTGATAGGTTGATTGAAAAGTATCTATAGCTTTCAAATGGTATCACATTTTTTGAATCTGAAACATGTCTCAAATTATATGCTAATAGGATTAATATCAATTAAAAGTTGGTTAATTTTTAATTAATTAAATAATTTTATTTATTTTTTTTGCACATTGCTCACACATTCACCTACTTCCTTTATATTAAAAAAATTATAAAATTTTTTTTTTTGGGTTGGTTTGGTTTCTTATTTTATTTTTGGAACTAATATTGTTGATTTCAAAAATTTAAAAATATATTTTTTTTTAAATAAACCTAGTAGTTTAGAAACTACATTCAATTCACTAAAAATTCTATTCTTACATATTTTTGAAATAATATAGATAACTTATTCAAATTTTTATGTCAAGTTTCCTAACTCTGATTTTATGAATTTTCATTGCCACTTAAGGGCCTTTTTTTTCTATGATGATCCTACAGATACTCTTGAAAATAATTTATACATGATATTTAGTGATTATACAATCAAATATAAAGTTTCAAAGTAAGAAAATATGCACATTTAACAAACAAAATATATCGAATATTGATTTTGATACATAAAAGTGTAGAGTATAATTGTGTATGTATATGTATTTGTAATTTGTGTACACAATTTAAATTGTGTAAGTATGCATGTACATATATGTCATCTCAAAACAATGTTTACAAAATTTGGCTATGCCATCTCAAGAACATCTCAAACTTGTGTCTGGAATGTAGTAGGTCTTCACTCCGCTTGATATCAAAATGATACAAGCAATATCAGAGAAATCATCAAAACATACATATTTTAATTTATATAAAACTATCTATATGTACACAACTCAAGTACATGTATTTATTTAAGTATTACACACGTGTGTAGGTTGAATTTGCATCCTATCCTTTTTTGTTTCAAAGTATGAGATCAATGTGATGATGGCTTAAGGATACAAAAAAGATAATAAATCAATTTTAACTATTAATGTACACGCAATATCAATATATCATCAAAACATGTATTTCAATATAATTTAACTAATAATTAGTTGTTTTTACCAAGTATTCTGTGTTGTCAAGGTTGGATCTGCACAAACTCTCCATTTTGTGATGATGGATTAAGGATCTCTAAAAGGAAAATTTAAATCAATTTCAACTAATAACACACTCGGCCAATATCAAAACATGCAATTACTCTATTTAAAAGAACAATATAAAACTAAAACTATATTTACCTATATTTACTTATTCCATTGTACCATCTACATCCTCTCTTTCTTGCAACACATCTATGATTGTCTCATGCTCTTCCATAGAAATTGTCCATAACACTTTATTTGTACTTTTCTTCCATGATACCGATCTAGTTTTATATTTTTTTACAACACCAAATGTGAATAGTGTAAATTATTTTTATTTGTTTCATAATCTTTGAATGCAGGCAGACCATTCTTCCTTATTAGGTATTTTCATAGCCAAGTGCCAACAACCACTACTGATACTAATGGAAAACATGATAATTTAACCATCATCAAAAAGTTCTCAAAATTTTCTTAAGATGATCAAAGACTTGTTCTAAAAATTTTCTTAAGGGGATCAAAAACTTGTTATCAAAATTTGCTTAAGGGGATATCTAAAGGGGATCACCGTACTTGTTGGATAAGGTGCTATTAACTTGTGTTTACTCTCTACACAATGATCCAACCAATATTATGTTTCATCTTCATTCCCCTTAGGTGCAACAACATCATACACATGTCCTGCAAACAAAATTTGATTTATTAACTTGTGCACACACCCATATAATTTTACCAATCTACATACATCCATTCATATATGTACATAAATAAATAATTTAGTATTACAAAATAGTAATAAATTAAAATTAGATGAAATAAATTGAATTAAATCACCTTCTTGTACAAGGTCTAAAATACCGTCATAGTCTTCTGATGCAAACACTTGATAATTTTCTTCAATTGTTTCATATTGATCATGTGCTTGTTTAGTTGTCAAAAATCTTTGCTTCCAATCTTCAACCCATTCCATATTTTCACATGTTACCCAATCTCCTGAGATACAAAACTGAAAAAAACATGCAAGATACCTTGTCTAGATAGTCCATGTGCTTGCATTTGAACTCTTAAATGAATGCCATATAGTAGATCCATTGATTGTCTCACAATCAAGTCTAGGTTGAATGTTCTCTTCTTCAACCAACCAAAAGAATTGTTGAACTGTAGAGAAATTTCTAAAAACAGGTGTATATAATCTTGTATTGCACCAATCCACAATCCCACGTGCATCTTTAAACTTTACTACATCCTCAAATTTTAGTTTTTCTCTAGCAAGAATTCTTTTACCATACACACCGGCTCCATCATATTCTCCTTTACCATGCCTAGCTTAAAAAAAAATCCACATATGTTGGAGATTAAGTTCCTTGTGAACCCTACTTAACCAATAGAACATTTAAGCATTCTTAAACTATCTCATACAATGATCTGGCCATATGAGGTCTTTTGTCATCTAGATTCCTCTTTCTCTTAATTTTCTATAAAATATATTGAAATAGCATTGAACAATCTCTGACGAGTGTAACCAGTTGTCACTCAAATAGAAATGATACTCATTCAAAACCTTTCTATCATCCTCTATACTATCATTTGCATGTATATAAATAATATGGATGAACATAGCTACTTGCATTGAATTATAATACTGTGATTGAATTTCCTGTTGCGAAGCTAGAGTATAGTTTTCTACAAAATCAACCACTGATACTATACTACCAACTGGAAATGTGTTACTACATGCACAAAATTGGCCATCAAGCGATTGAGCATGTTGAGAGTGCATAACATATTTTGGTATAATCTTATTCTTAAATTCTAATATGAATGCATGTACACTAACTTTTTTTGTAATTAAATCACAATGCTTTCCAATTTTTCTATCTTTTAGAGAATAGTTAACATTCTTAAATCTTTTAACATCAACTAATTGTTTTCCAAAATCATTATCAACACTTTCATGCATGCAAACACTTAAGAATGGAAGATTTCCAAAACTAGTGCATTGTCCAAAAATACATGAACTTAAATAAAATAATCATCCATTAGATCTTTCACAAAACAAACTTGATATAAACCCATTTATTGTTTCAAGTGGAAAATTAATACCAAATTCCTGCATAATCATGGTAGTATGAAAATTACAACTTATATATCGGAAAATATCATAAAAATAATGAAATTGAACATGTGTTTGAGAACAATAGGATGTTTGTTACTTACCATGGTTTACATTTTTCAAAAGACCTTTGACTTTTTTTAATATGACTGGGTAATACTAAATCAGCATAAAATTTTCTATGAAATTCAGTTTATGTTGTATATAATAGGTGTTTTGGATTAGGATCGCAAAATTTGGACCCCATCCTTAATTTTAAAGCATCTCTACATTAAATGATACCCTAGTATTATCATGCCAATATTTTTCAATCAAAGATTTAATTTCAACATTCAGTTTCATATCAAACCTCAAGAGTTGACCACTGAAACTCCAACATTGGTTGATAGGATCATTTTATATACTTTCTCTTCTTGTTTCTTCTCTTAGCAATGTTTTAGGATGTATTTTTAAAACTTCACTAATATTGCTTACCATTCTTTTATTCAAAGTTGCTTTATTAACTATAGCAGTTGTTATAGCTCTTCTTGCTGCATTCTTATCTTTATATCTGGTATTTTTTTCCAATAGACTGAAAGAAACTAGCAATAGTAGACATAGAATGTTTTACTGATTGATTTTTTCTTCTTTGTTTAACAAAAATGCCTAACTTTTTCATTACTTTTCTCATTTTTTGCATTCTCATTAATTGCATCATTAGTTGACATTGAACTCAAAGTTTTTTATGATAAAATAATTGATTGTATAATCTATTAGCATGTGTTCTTATTTGTATCCAAGAAATATTACTAGGAATATTATCTAAAACATCACTTTCAATTTAAAAAAAATATATATTCATTTTCAGCATCACTTCCACCAAATTCATTTTCATTTTCAACTTCAAAACTATTTTCATTTTCATCTTCATTTTCATTTTCATTCTCATCTTCATTTTCATTTTCATTTTCATCTTCATCTTCATCTTCATTTTCATTTTCATCTTCATCTTCATTTTCATTTTCATTTTCATTTTCATTTTCAATAACAATTTTTTTTTCATTTTTATTTTCATTAAAAGGATTTTCATTTTCATTTTCAACAAAAAAACGATTTTCATTTTCATTTTCATTTTCAATAAAATTATTTTCATTTCATTTTCAGCAACAATTTGACTCAAATATTGAACTCTACGAATATTATCAATGTCAACATTGTGATATCCAACACTTTTTAAATCTCTATTAAACACCATTTCCATTAGGCTCAAAGGTGGATTTGAATACATACCTGGAGTTGTGACTATTGAAACATTCTCCATAGCATTGGAAGGGATATTTGAAGACATAATAAGAGTAGTTTGTATATTCATATTAGTTTCCACATTCACCTCTTGTAAGTTTGCATCATCTAAATCCATGGTCTCCTCAATATTTTTATCTTCAATAGTTGTGGAATTGGATGCTTCACCATCATTCATTGATAAAATTCTCATTCTTCTTTATGTTTTTTTTTGTTTCTCCTTCTCTCTCTCTGCTTGAATTTATTTAGGGGTCAATACCTTCCTATCTTTCCTCTTATTCTGACATTGTGATCCCATGATTGAATTTTTTTGAAGTATACACAAATAAATGTCAAAAACTTGAGTCTTCCTTGTTTGTTCCTCCTTCAAACAAGTATCAATTGTTCAAAAAATTCCTCTTCCTCCTTCAAACAAGTTGCAATTGAAAAAAATTCCTCTCCCTCCTTCAAACAAGTAGCAATTGAACAAAAATCTTCTTCCTCCTTCAAAAAATTAGCAATTAAACAAAATTCCTCTTCCTCCTTCAAACAAGTAGAAATTTCACAAAATTTCTCTTCCTCCTTCAAACAAGTAGCTCAATTAAATAAAATTTCTCATCCTCCTTTGAAAACAAATAAGAATTCAACAAAATTTCTCTTCCTCGAAACAAATAGAAAATAAATAAAATTCCTCTTCCTCCTTTGAAAAAAATATTAAATGCACAAAATTTATCTTCCTTCTTCAAACAAGTAGCTCAATTAAACAAAATTTCTCATCCTCCTTTGAAAACAAATAGGAATTCAACAAAATTTCTCTTCCTCCTTCACAAAAAATGAAAATAAATAAAATTCCTCTTCCTCCTTTGAAAACCAATAGCAATTCAACCAAATTTCTCTTCCTACTTCAAACAAGTAGCAATTAAATAAAATTCCTATTCCTCCTTTGAAAACAAGTAGCAATTCAACAAAATTCCTTTGTAACAATATCCCAATGATGCCTCCTTTGAAAATTGAAAAAAATCCCAACTTGAAGAGCTTCAACAAGAAAAAAGGTGATAGAAAATAGGGAATATGTCACAATTGGCCATACAAAATAATTCTTAGACCCGAGATGCCCCTTTTTGATAGTAAAATTAAAAATAACTCAAGATCCCATTTAGTAAATAGGATCCTGAGTTAAACAAATTAGGATCTTGTTTATTAAACAAGATCAACTAGTAAATGGAATTCCATTTATTAAATGGGATCATATTCCATTTTCAACGGGTAAATGAGAAACATGATCTCATTTATAAAGAAAACGAGATCCCATTTAGTAAATGAGATCCTACTTTTTCAATTTTGAAATGTAGGCCAAGTTTTTTCTTTGTTGATAAGTTTAGTAAAATTTTTGGTGATTCGAGCTTAGACCCTAGACCTAGTTTGACTTGCAAGTTGAAGGTCCTAGAAATGTCACAAAAAAATAGTGACTTTGGGCATACATTTGAAGGCTTTTTTTGTAGAGTTTTTTGATGAAATTAAAACCCATTATAGATTAGAGAGTGAAGATTCCAAATATGTAATTTTTTTTACAATTGGTTTCAATTTTTTTGTTTTTCATTTAATTTATAATTAAATAGGTCCATAAACTTGAATTATTAGGGTTTTATAGTATTTTAATAACTTCTTATACACAACATTTTCATGAACGGATTGCACGAAAGCATACTTCAGACAATTTCTTTGAATTAAAAAATAAATCCAAAGAATCATAATTTTAGGTCATCTTATCCATGACGTACATGGAAATTTTTAAAAACACCAAATATGGCCAATAAAAATTAACAAAAACAAATATTCAAAAAAATTACAAAAATATGAAAAAGTGTGCTTCAATGAGTTACAATTTTTTCCCAAAAGGATTTAGAAAAATATGATTATTTAGGTCAAAATATGGATGACATACGTGCACGGTATCATAAAAAAATGACTTTTAAACAATGGTTTTTAGAAACACCTATTGAAATTCAATTTGTATCATCTAGGTATTGAAATAAATTACATATTTGGAGACTAGACTTTGAGTACTACATTTAATTATCAGGGACTTTTTTGAAAATTCCATCTCTAAGTGCTTCAAATTTTAAGGTCAAATGTGTCGAATTCTTAAAATCAAGGAAAACACTTCCACTAAATGGCCAAAAACTGGACTCAACTTCTTTGATCTATAATTAGAGGTTTACAAATTCAAATGTATTTAACCTTAATTACAATTATTCCCAATCCAGAGAGGATTGCATGATTATGTTGTTTAACCCTTGAAATTACAAATTAGGTTCACGTTTACATAAATTAATGAAATTACTAATTACTAAAATGTTGTAATTGGAAATGAAATAATGGAAAGAAATTAGAGAGAATGTAAGACAGGATATAGAAGAATAATGAGACAGAAGATAGAAAGATTAGATGCAGGTTGATAACGAAGTTTGTCCTTTAATGAACTACATCTCCAGGTCCGCTTCTCAATGTTGGTCTACTTTCATTAATATCGCCAAGCACCTAAAAAATTCCTTGTTACAATATTCAAGCTTCAAAACCTATACAAAAGTCCTCACAATCTCTCTCACTTTTACAATTTTGGTGTATAATAACACCTTGTAATTCTTCTCCAAAAATTCTCACACTTGAAGTATTTCTCCAAGTAAACCTGATTAAATCTCAAGCCAAAACTCTCACAATTCCAATAATTTCTAATGTTCCCCTTTACAAAAATCACCCCCTTTATATACACATTTATTTGCTAATATGGGATAAAACCATATTATTTTGCAAATATACCCATATTTCCTAATTACATAGCCAAGTTGTTAAATATCCTCCCTTATCTCTAAAAATAACCAATTCCCTTTAAAAATATTGTTCCTTATATTTTCGGGCTTTACAATATAATATCCTCTTTTAAAATTCAATATTTAGCAGGCCCATTCATTAGAGTTTAAGATTTTAAAACAACTTGAGGATTTAAACAAATATGGGAGGGGCCTCATGTGACCCTTTATTTAAGGGTTACCATCAAAATCATAGTTAAAAATTGTGTCATAGAAAAATGGCCCCTTGTAATTTTCATGGCCTTTTAGGTGTTGTTTCATGGTGTTGGAACTCTGTTGCTCTGATTTTATGTTGTAACATGGCTTGAACATGTTTATTTAGGTACTAAAACTCAAAGAATGACATCTTGTGAAGGTGTTTTGAAGTGTTGTAAGGCATTTCTACATTCTTCTAGACTCCATTTATTGCAATTCACCTAAAAATCACCTTTTTATTCATCAACAAGTCCTATTTTGAAGTTTTTTAAAGTCTTGTAACAAGCTTTCACACTTTTCTAGGCACATCTTCACTATTTATCCCTTTATCATGCTTTATTTCACCCCGTTATGCTCTCATATGCTTAATTAAGTGTATTTTTGAGTATTATCCCAAAAAACAACATTAAATACAACATATTTCCTTACACTTGTTTTTAGGTCCTAGGTAGGACCCATTCGCCATGGGTGGCGAATGAGTCGGGTCCTTGTCCCTAAATTAAAAATATTTTAAATTTCCTTTTGGGATTTTATTCAAAAGCACTTGATGTCGGTCTATGATGAGGTATGAATGGGTAACTAAGGCACAAGTGTGTATAAATAAGTGATTTTCATCTCATTCTAGCACCCATTCATCAAGTTCACTTATCCACCTATTCACTCAAGTATTCAAGCATTTTTACAACATCCTTTCAAGCACTATTCTAGCACTTTGAAGTAGCCATTGACATTACTTCATAATTGCATCATCAAGGGTTTGGTAAGTTAATAGAAATTGCATGTTGTTAGTTTATCATTCATTTGCATTTCATTATTTTATTGAAGGTTTGATTACCACAATGGGGTTTGACCAAGGCAAACCTCTTTTCACTAACCTTAAAACCATTTTCCCCTATTGCATGTTTTTTGGCAAATCTAGGTATGCAGATTTGACAAGATTTTTGGTGTTGAAGATTGGTTTACAAGTCAACCAGGTGCTTCAAGTCAACTTAAGTCTATTTCAAGCTTGGAGAAGGTTTTCTGTCTTTTTTTGTAGAATTGACTTTGGCAACTCAACAAGTAGACTTTTCCAGATCTGGTGTTGTAGAGTTGTCTCTTGATTTTTTAGAAATTTGGGAGAGGAATGATTCACCACCTATAGAGAATGAGTCTCACCTTAGGACTGAAAATTCTGAATTTTGTCAGATTCTGGATCCCGACAGACAAAAACTTGTTTCCGATAGTTTTTCACTAGGAGGAGGACTAATTTGCCACCCTAGGCGAATGAGTCCCATTGTGAAAAATCAATAATTTCCATCAGTATCCAGAACACTCCAAAATCATCACACTTCATCTTAGTGCACTCAGATTCATCCCTTCTCTTTCTGTTCTGCATAATTTCTTCATTTACTTAGTTGTTTGCATATCATCATGTGTTTTCAAACATAGCTTTAATTGCACTTTTGCATTCGTTTTCATTCATTTAGATCGGTCAATTGAATTTATTTAGATTCATTTAGGTTAGACAACATAACACAACATGAAATTGCATGAACCATTAGCATTTTTTGCCTACTCTCCTTTTAGGTGAAAAACCCTAAAAGAGTTAGAGAAGCCCTAGGAACCAAAAATCAATAGTTCATTTTGGTGAACTCGACATTTGATCACTTTTCATTTCTAGTGTCATTTTCATATTGCATCCTATTTTGCATGTGCATTAATATTCAATTAGTACATTGTTTTGTTTTTGCACTCTAGAATATTTTATCTTGCATTATTGAAAGCTTCATTTAGATTTCCTTTTGCATTGCATATCATTAGAAAAATAGAAATTTTTCATTCTGCATCATTGTTTTCATTCTGTAGGACATTAAAATCATCTTAAAGTTTGTGAAAAATACAAAAATATTGCATATCGGGACTCATTCTCCACCCAGGGTGAATCAGTCCCTCTACACTTGTTAAACAACATTTTTAGCACTTTTCATAAATTTGTCTGCATTTTTGTTTTCTGTAGTTAGATCTCTATTACAGTTAGTAGCATTTATGTTATTTGCATGTCAAACTCTTAGATTAGTTTGCATTTTCTTTCACCCTCCTTCATGGTACTTGCTTGAGTGTTTAGTGCCCTGTTGATAATACTTTGGTGAGACAAAGTTCTAGACTCATTGCTTCCCATGATAGCACTTTTGTTGTGGACCTTGAGATCTCAAGAGCTCCTACTCCTAGTATGGACAATGGTACATTAGGCATTGATCATACCACTTCCATCCCTTCACATTTCCATCCAATGAATGTTGACAACCAAAACAACTCTCTCCCTCAAGAAAAGGTCATTAGTATTCATGAGGAATTTTCACATTTACAACAAGACTTGTCCCTTGAAAACATTTCCCAAACCTCCATACCTGCAATGACAATCTTCATCCTTTGATTGAAAGTGATTATGTCTTGCAAGTGATGAAGAGAATTTTTTAGATTTACAATAAACATGCCTCTTCTAATAACCAATCCGCAACCATTAATGTAAGCCAAGGAGGACCTCAAGTTCCTCCCCCTTCAACCATAGCTTCCATCCCAACTTCTACCAATTTGCAAGTCCATACAACTATGCATCAGGCTACTTCTTTCATGATTTCCACTAGCATTCCTACTTCCTTTGTGGCATCGCAAGTCCCTTCCAACACCTTCACACCTCATAGTATTCCTTTCACTTCACCTAACATCACTTACACTCCATCACCATTTTCCCTTCCACCTCAACCCACATACCCCGATCCCTTTATTACACAACTCCTTACGATTGTTTCATCTATGCAACATCAACTTTCCACCATTAGCCAAGGTCAATCCGCTCCACCTACATATCATGTTCGTAGTAGCCCCTTATCCTTATAAATCTTACGTGCCTCGATGCCACAAGGGATAGAAATGCCTCAGTTTGAGAAATATGGAGGAAAAGGAGACCCTATCAACCATGTTAATGGCTATAGAACTTTGTGTAGTGACTTCATCCTTGATGATAAACTATTAGCCTAACTATTTGCAAGGACCTTGAAAGACACTTCATTATAATGGTTTTCCAATTTTCCTAATCATTCCATCTATTCATTCAATGAATCAGTGGATATTTTCATAATTAACTTTCAAGTTCACATGACACCTAAAAAGACAATGGATGACCTTATGCAATGTAGATAAAAAGAAAGATGAAAAAATCATAGATTTTATCTCACGATACCAATCTATGTATGCTCAAATTGATGTCAAGATTCTTGATGCCCATCTGCAAAAGATGTTTATCAAAAACTTGCACACCTTTAGGATAAATTAAAAATGATGAAATTCCCTTCATTTATGCATTTATGCACAACATTGTGTTAATATCATAATTCGGTTTCTAGTCGTGATTCAAAATCCACTTCTAACCAAGCTGACAAACCTTAACAAAACAATCAAAACCAAAATACCCAACAAAAATTCTGAAAACCAAATAGAGTATTTTTCCAGTTTAATTCGCCTCCTCAACCTCAACCACAACCAACCCAATCCAGTCCAAAGCAAGTGGTAGCTATTAAAGCAACAGTGCCTTATGCCTATGGGGACTCAGACAGACAGTTTACTCCCCTACTCGATACCCTTCATAATATAGTGAACCACTTAATTCAACAATGCCTCCTCACTTTGCCACCCGTCTGACCGCTTGATCCAAACTAGGCTTTACCACCCACATTCAAACCTAATGCTTATTGTCATTTTCATCAATAGAATGGACATGACACTGAACATTGCAAGTTTCTAAAGCATTTAATTCAAGACCTCATTGATTCAGGTGATTTGTCCATTATGGGTGTTAATGATCAAGGAAATAAGTCAGTTGCACCCCCTAACCAAAATTTGCAGATTTTCACTAATCCCATGCGTAAACATACTACCTCATTTCTCAAGGCTAGCGAACCTTCAACCACTGATGTAATGAATGTTGATACAAATAATGAAAAACATAATGCACCTCCCCCTGTTACTACAAAAAATCCTATGGATGCGCTAGTAGCTATGATAGTTGTTCTCCCTCGTAAGGGCCAAACCACTAAATCTCTTGATATCACCTTTTCTTCTAAAGACATTCTACAAAATATTCTTGATAGTCCTCTTTACTTAGCTGGCAGAATCTATAATAAGCCCAGTAATGGGATATTAATATATCTCGCTTGTGGTGAGAATGTGATCACAAAGGAGTTTCTAGTATTACATGAGCTATATCAAGATGAATAGAATAAACCAACTGCATGGATTAAGACACATACTTTTTTTGCATTCCCTATGATCAGATCGATCGTGATACCCTTATAGATAGGACCTAAAACTTTGGAGGTAACATTTTCAATTATTCCATAGTCTAACCAATTTCATTTGCAGCTAGACCACCCTTGGCTTCGCTCAATGAAAGTGGTCTCATCAGTTGTTCACAAGTGGTTAAATTTTCCAAATGACAATGAGATCTAGTCACCATATATCATAGTGGCTTTAATCCTTTATCTTCCAAACATAACTTTTCATTAGAAGCCTTTTGGCCTACACCTATGGAACCTATCACACCTCAAAATAACTTCTTTTTCATAACCTATCAAAATTTGAAAGCCAAAAAGATAGCCAAATTGTCTCTTTGTAACTCATCCCCATCCACTTCTACACCTCCTATCATAGATGAAACCATGCTTCAATCTGAGTCTGACATTGAACAAACCATACAACCTCCTAAAAAACCACCCCTTGATACTTCCCCCCATGGTTTAAATGACCAAGGGAAAATGAAACCACTTCTGTCATACCTCCTCGCCTTAAACAAGTGTATAAAGCCAAAGAGAAAGTGGTTGATCCATCCTCTTTGGTCTCTTATGTTCTTCCACCTTTAGAAGTGTAAGAACCTATTATTCCTCAATCTACTTTTACACCTCAATAACTCCAAAAAAGAATTAAACAAAACTGCGGTGCTAGGGAACGAAGGTGTCGTCATTGTCTCCTTGCTTGTCAATCTCGCATAGAAGAAGATAAAGAAAATCAACCTGTATCTTTGACTGAAGTAATAGATTACCACCCTCCTTCTCCTGACCTGCCACACAACAGTCTAGTTGAACCTCGAACACAACAAATTGAACCAATCCAATAGCCTCTACTTTTAATCCATCCATCCTTAGAAATTACCCTTCATCCTCCTGTTTTCATTTATCTTGATAGTGATGATGATGATTATGATGATGCGACAATAGAAAAAATAGATGAAGAAGTTCATAATGATTTAAATTATTTATTTTCATCTACAATGAGTTTAAATGATACATCCTCTTCACCAAGTGAAGAACCTGGTATGACTCCTGGTTTGACACTTGCAATTCTTCCTTTGGACAGCGAACTGCCCTGGCATTACACTGAACATGACTAGGAGGCGGATGACCTGTTAGATGGTTGACTTGCATTTTCCTAACTAGTCTTTTTTATTTTCTCTTTTTATTTTCATTTTCATGTGTGTATTGTGTTCCCCCATATTGTGCGTTTGATATATCCTCTCTTCGTACACTTCTTCTATTCGTATATCTCTTCTTCTATATGTCGTACATTGTCTTTTTCGCTATTTTGTCTTGTGTTTTCCTTTTGAGGATGACACAAAGCATAGAGACGCCCTATGTCTCTTCCATGTTGACCCAAATGGTCCTTGTCTTTTTCTCTTTTTATTTTGTGTTTTCCTTTTTGGGATGACGCAAAGCATAGAGATGCCCTATGTCTCTTCCATGTTGACCCAAAAGGTCATTGTATTTTTCTTTTGGGGATGATGCAAATCATTGAGATCAAATGTCTCCTTCATGTGACCCAAAAAGCTTTTGTTTTTTTTCTTTTCGCTTGTGTTTTCCTTTTGAGGACAATGCAAGGCGTCGAGTCCGCAATGTCTCTTTCCATGTTGACCCAAAATAGACTTCGTTTCCTTTTTTTTTTCTCTCTTTTGTGTCATTCTTCAGTTCTATGTGCTTTGGGGAATGATGATAGTTTTAGCTCTTTCATAAACACATTGCAGCAATGAACATACTGACCCCAAATCCATAGATCCCTTATGTGTTTGGTGTGCTCTTTTCTGGGGGGAACTCCCTTTCTTTGTTTTCCTTTTTTTCTTGACATGGCGTAGCTAACGCAGGACATGACAGGGCTTTCCAAGTTAGCTCTCATGTATCTTATTTTTCTTTTGCGTTTTATTTTTCTTCTTACTCTACTGCTACAGTAGAACTTCTCCACTGAGAATGATGTGGAGCAATTCCTTTAGAGTGAGGAACTGCTATTACCATTAATTCATTTTGCATTCTTGGTTCTTAGTGTAGCCGTGTCACTTCATATGATGTGTTTGTCACTTTTTGGATGACTTTGGGTGTGATGTCCTTCATAAGTGTGATCTATCTTAGCATATTACATTCCTCTTGGTGGCCTAATGTGATGCACTACATTCCCTAAGTTGTGAATATACTCTTCTTTTATTAATCCTCTCTTTGAGACATTAGACACAATGTTCTTGAAAGTGAGCCCCAACCTTACATGAACTAGACACAACTCATTTGAACATTTTGCACTTTCCACCTTTGCATAGCAGCAGCTTGCATGAGGCTCACGGTACTGTCTTGCTGTTCATAACATTTGTTTCCCTTGTGGCGCCTTGTTAAAGTTATCAGCAATTTATAACTTTTAGCGTAGTTGGCGGGAAGCCCAACCAGCGACATGACTTTTCCCCATAGCCACTTTTTGCATGTTTGTGAGTGCATACCAACTAGTGTATGTATCTTACTTCTTCGGCTTTCTCACCCTATGGACAACTAGTTCTGTGGCCCCAAAGGGTAGGTACATTTGGGCCTTCTCACCGGTGTCGTAGTTTTTATCGCCCTAGAGTGATTTTAGAACCTGCTGTTTATTCGATTCATCTCAACACTTGTGTGTTCTGCCGGTGACAAGTGTTGGGATGAATGGGAATAACGAAAAGGCATAACCACTTACTGAAGAATTAGAACATGGCTTGACCGCCAGTGGCTCTTGTCCTCTGAGAACCACATAGTTGTCGTGAGAACAAAAGGTAATCTAGAAAATATTAGCCTCATCAATCTTTATATCAAGTTCCATATTTCTTTATTTAAAACTCCTTGTCATGGTAAATTGGTGCAGGAGCACCGGACGAACTGGTGATCAGCACCAACCAAAAATATTGCTGACTTGTCAGCTTTTGTCATCTCTCTTTTCTCTCTTTTAAAGTTTTAGAGAGTTCGGTCTCTCCTTGATCAATCTAGCTCGATGATGAATGGAGCAACCATAAAGGGTGAAAGGAAAAGTTTAAAATGCTGATTGTTTTTCGCAAATGCAATCGATTGGTGTGAAACTAATTTCTTTAAACCTGCGGCCTGAGTTTCTTGGTAGCCTTGTATGCAATGTTTAGACGCATAGACAAGGCATGTAACTGTTTGATCGAATGCCTCAATGAACAGCACATTGCAGGGTTTTAACAACTGCAGCCATAAAGTTAAATTCCATCTCAGCCTTTCAAATTTTGTCAGATGTTGTATATGCAACTGCCTTGGTCTACGCATGTGTAATTTAAGATGTATTTGATACTGCCTTGGTCGATGATATACAATGTGGAAACATAGAATGGTACATAAACTGTTTGACTGAGGCGATGAAGAGTCTTGGACTCTAAATTCAATTTTGAAATTCATTTTCTTTTGGTGCCTTTTCACCTTCGAAAGCCAACGAAGGGTCTAAGAAAATAAAACAGCAAACATTGAAAAGAGGAGAGGGCATGGCGAAAAGGAGGGAAAGAGTTAATAGTATTGGGGAAATTTGCAACAAATCGATGGTGGCAAGGGGAAAGATAGGGGGGCAGCGTTGCTGCACAGGAAAAACAGAATAAGAGCTGTGCACTAATAAGTGGAGGGTTATGCCATCGATTATGGGTTGTAGGGAACAAATTAACGCTGGGAGAATAAATTCATGTGAAGTTGTGAAAGAGAGTAGGGGAGAGGGGCCTATAATGGAGTGGGGTTCAATAGTGGGGATATACGTAATCCTCAGTAGGTTCCATAGTGAAGCACCTTATGATGCCACATCAGCACACCAATAAAACATGACTTAGTACACCACTATCGGTCTCATTGTTTTTTGGACCTTTTCTGGATACCTAAACAAAAAATATGTTGATGTGGACGTGAGTTGTCAAATAAACTATTGTACAAAATTGAGAGTGATTTGAAATTTCCACTTAAGATTTTGAGAAAGGCAAAATTAGGGTGCTCCACAATAGACCCCTCTTCCCTAAATAGAGGAAAAAAATAAAATTGTAAATAGAGGCGTTGCAGAAAGTCACGCTATGTTGAAATGATTTGATGTCATTTACATTTGAATGTAATCAGCATTGTCTGTAAACTTTCAAGTGATAAAATAAAATAAATTTTACTCTTGGGAAAGTTCAGTAGACTCGATTTGATTTAATTGACAAATGTAGATGTTAGATTGGCCTCGAGTTGGTTGTGAACATCTATGGAATTTTGTAAGCTGTGAACTAGTGAATTTGTGTGGGAATTGATTGGGATGGCAGAGTGAGTTATTTTGCTTCTTACATCATAAATTAATCATTGTACCAAAAATTATTAGTTACTTTGATTAGGATAACATATATATTTTTGGGTTTTCTATCTTGAATTAATAATATTAGTTAAATTTTTTAAATATATTATATGTTTAATATTTATTTATATTTGTTTAAATATATATTTAATTTTTAAAAATATATAAAATATATTTATTATTTACATATTATATTAAATATTTAATGCAAAAATCTATTTATATATCCCTCTCTCGTCTCTCTTTATCTCTCTTTCCCTCCATATCCACCTCCATCTTCATTTGAAGCTATCACTTCTCTATCGAGAGCTTTGTTGCACAAACATCATTTGCTAAATGACCTAATTGACATCATGTATTGCACAAATGCATGAAAAAGAAAAACAATTTTAAAATTGACCTTCCAAACATCTTCGGTGTACCCATTGCACACCAAGGTGCAATTGCTAGTAATATTTTATTTAAATATAATTAGCCGATAGGCTATTCTACATGGGCAAAGCCCACCGGCATTTCCCCCAGTCTGACACCGAAAAAGAGGTGGGGTTGCCGTCCAGTCTGATTAGCTCCTTGCAAAACGTACTCGTCATGTCGTATTCAATAGGTAGGTCAATTTTTTGGTTGTCCAACTTTATCATGTCCGCTAAATTTTACAGACGGTAAATAAGGAGTTACAAAGGAGAAAAAGAAATTATATTTTATCTTTAATGATTGTGCTGCCAGGCTATCAAGCTCATCCACAAGAGGGATTTTTGTGTACACCGCATGCCAAAAGACAAACGACATGAATTAATTTGCCTTCTTATGGAAAGTTTTTCAAATTGTATGGATGTATTTGGAGATTATATTTAAGATATTTATGTTAACTTGCAAATGAATATATATTTAATTAATTAATTGTTATATTAAATATTAAATGAGGTTTAATATATTAGATTTCACATATTTTTTAATTAATTATATTAAATGATAATAGTAGTTTATATATCTTAATATTAATCTATATAGTATAGGTTGAGAGATAATATTTTAGAGGAGTATATTTTATTTTTTACTCTTTCTTCCAATTAAAAAAATACCCACTTCCACGTCTACTATATAGATTAATATTAAGATATATATTAAAATATTATTAAAAGATATTAATATTATATTATTAATATTAGTACTATTTGATAGTAATATGTTATTATTAATATATGATATTACTATTGTTAAATTTATATTATAATTATTATAAAGTAAAAAAATAAAAAATTATTAGGTTTAAGGCTAGGGTTAAGGTTTATTGTTAGTGTTAGTGTTAGGGTTAGGGATATGGATAGAATTAAATTTAGGGTTACAATTATAGTTAGTGTAGGTGATTAATTATATTCTCAATTCTAATCTGAACAATAATTGAAATAATAGTTCTATAACTCTTAACTTAACCCTAAATCATAAATCATAAGCCCTAATCATAACCCTAACTTATACCTAACCCTACCCAAAAATCATAATCATAACCCTAACCTAACCCTAATCTTAACCCTATTTCTCATAACCCTAACACTAAATTTAACCATAACTCTAACCCCAACCCTAACCCTAAACCATACCCACAAATAACTATATCCTTATCATAAACCCTAAACCATAAACCCTAATCATAACCATAACCTTACCATAACACTAACAAAATACCATAATCATAACTTTATTTCTCATAACACGAACACTAACACTAACCCTAATTCTAACCATGATCATAACCTTAACCCTAATTCTTTTTCTCATAACCCCAATCTCAACCCTAAAACAATTCTTAACCTTAATCCAAAATCCTATCTCTAATCCCAACCCTAATCCCAATCATAAATGTAACTCTAAACCTAACCATAAACCATAGACCCTAATTGCAACCCTAAACTAACCCTGACTTTAACATGAACCCTAACCCTAACCATAATCTTAATTATAACCCTAAATTGTAACCCTAATCTCAAATCTATTCCAAACACTAATCCTATTCTTAACAATAACCCTAACCCTAGCCTTGATCCTAACCTTAATGCAAAACTAAACCCTAACTTAACGCTAACCTAGCCATAACTCTAATCCTAACCAAAACACTAATTGTATTCATAACTCTAATCCCAACAATAACTATAACTCTTAACCCTATACCATAAACCATAAGACCTAATCATAACCCTAACCTATACTTAATACTAATTGAAAACCATAATCATAACCCTATCGTAACCCTATTTCTTATAACTCTAGCACTAAACCTAGCCAAAACCTAACCCCAACCCTAACCATAGACCATACCCACAACCTAACCCTATCCTTACCATGATCCCTCAACCATAAACATAAACCTAGAACCTAACCATAATCGTAACCTTATTTCTCCTAACCCTTACCCTAACAATAATCCTATTCCTAACCCTAACCCTAACCCCAAATAAATCCCTAACACTAACTGTAATTCTAACCCTAACACTAACCATAACTCTAATACTAAGCCTAACCCAATTTGTAACCCTAAACATGACCATAATCATAACCTTGTCCTTAACCCTAACCCTCACCTTCACCCTATGCCTAACCCTAACCCTAACACTATTCCTCATAACTATAATTGTAACTCTAGCCCTAGCCCTAAACCTAACCATAATATTGAACCTAAGCCTAATACTAACCCTATTCCTAAATTTAACCCTAAACCGCAACCTAACTCAACTTTAATTCCTAATCATAACCACAACTCTAGAACTAACCCTAAACCTAAAATGATAAACCCTAATTATAACTCTAAACTAACCAGGTAACCCTAATCAAATACCATAACTATAACTCTAACCTAACACTAATCCTAACCTTTTTTCTCATAATATAAATTCCAAACCTTAAACCATAAACCCTAATGGTAACCCTAAACTTCGCCTAACTCGAGCCATAAAGCATAATCATATCTCTAACCTAACCCTAATCTTAACCCTATTTCTCACAATCTTAACAGGCAACCTAAGAATAACTCTAACCCCAATGCTAAACCTAAACCATACCCATAGCTAAAACTATCCTTGTCATAAATCTTAAACCATAAACCCTAATCTTAACCCTAACCTAACCCTAATGCTAACAAAATACCATAATTGTAACCTTAACCTAACCATTATCATAACTTTATTTCTCATAACACTAACACTAACTCTAACCCTAACCCTAACCCTAACCCAAACACTAACCTAACCATAACCCTAACCAAATCCCTAACTATAACTATAACCCTAACCCAAACCCAAACTCCAACCCTAACCCTAACCTTAATTATTTTTCTCATAACTCTAGTCTAATGTCAGCATTGTTGAACTTAATGGAAAAATAAAATCAGTATGTGGTCATTTACCTCATTTACAACAAAAGGATAATTTGTAATCTAATCAGCCTATCGGTGTATGTATTGCACCTCATTGGGGTACAAGTGCTAGTTTAATATATTAATAAATATAAATACTTATTTTTTATCTTTTATTTTAAATATTATAATTAACATTACATAATAATTTTTTTTATTATAAAATATAAATATACTAAAACTATTTTATTATTAATTATTTTATTATGAAAACCAGGATTAAATAGTATAGAGTATGCAAATTTACAGAAATATTTTTTAAAAGAGCATTTATTTGATTTTAATTTTATTTGACACTTCGTACGACAAATATCCGTGGCAGGTCATATGATACTTGTCCCGCAGAGTTATAAGTTGTGGCACATACATTTTATAACTTGTCATTATATTTCTGCAAATCTCCACACGGCCGCACTCTACGTGTCTCTGTAAATGCTGTTTATGGCGGTATAAATAATTTGATTATGTAAGAAGTTGTCAGTGAGTTGCAGAAGATCTTTAATGGAGGTTGAGAGTATTGGAATACTTTCTCCTCATCCCTCTTCTGATGATCTAATTAAAAACAAGAAGGTAGTAGTTTGTTTTATTTTTGGTTTTTTTTTTTAGAATTATGTTTTAGGATAAATAATTATTGGTGCAAAAATTGTTTAATTAGCTATGCATTTTTAAGTATAATTTCAAATTCTCATGATTTCAGTGTCATTTACTTTCTATTATATGGTTTTAGGAAAATTCACATCAAGATAAATTCATGGTCACGACAAATTCATATAAAGGAAAATTCATAGCATCTAAAGTTTGTGATTAAATTTTCTTGAGGTCAATTTGTTATGGCCGTGAATTCTCCAATTTTCAGGTGGTGAGTTGCTAATAGGTGAATTTTCCTGATGGCCCATTACATTGAACAATCATGTGAATATAACTGAGTTAATTGAATATTCATATATATTAATATTTTGATGTTTTGAATTGGTGACAATTTTTTTTCCACATATTTTACAATTTACTATTCTTTTTATGAAAAATTGACAATCTATTAGAAAAGATGATAAACTTTAAATTTTGGTACAAAAAGATGGTCTTTTTATGTAACAAATTTAATTGATGAAATTAAAGATATACTTCCTAAATTATATTTACTATTTAAATGTGACTAATTTTTTAAAAATGTTTCTATTTAGTTAGTGACAATTATAAGGTTAAAGAGATTATTTGAAATAGTTAGACATTTTTTACCATGTAAAATAAAATAAATCAATGTTTTTGTATTTAGTTAATAAATGATATCTAATATTACAATATGCTAAGGAACAATGGAATTATATATATTCTATTAAAATATGATAGTTTTTTACAATTATTCATCCAAAAAAAAGTAAAAGATTTATTATTTTTTAAATTTATTTAATTTAACTTAAGTTTTAAAAAATAATTGTAATTGAAAAAGAAAAAATGAGTGATAAGTGTGATAGAGATATAAATGATTGTGGCAATGAATATGGAGGACCGAGATTGAAAGATAATAACCATTTGAATGGAAAGCATACTTGTTTTAAAAGTGGTCAAGTTGAAGTGATGGAAGAGTGCAGTTTTGAACTTTTTAATTTTTTTTTTTACGCTGAATATGCAGTAGTATCCAGTCATCCAAATACAATAATCCACTCCACAAACAAAAATATCGTCGTAATTAATAGTCCACAACGAATGTGTGAATAAAGACTTAACGTGTGTTTAAATAAAGGGTTAACGTGCTTAATAATTAATAACTACCCAATCAATGGTTCATATTCATTTCATCCTATATTTCTTTTCATTTCGTCATCTTGTACCTTTTTATGGTGGCTTTTTATAATTATAATACATTGTAACCTGTTTAAACTAGATGTCCAATCAACAATATAATGACTAGGCTTTTCTATGTTGTTCTGGTGCATAGAGCTTGAGCCCAAGCATTTACACACATCTCTAGGTTTGTTTCTTTGATCTTGAATTTGGTTCAGTCTCCCAAGGGTTAAATTTTAATCTTGGAAGGTATTCTATTAATGAGGTTATTAATGGTATGGATAAGATTGATCTTCATCACTTTTGGGTCAAGGTAATTGCTTTAAAGTTTAGATCTTTTTTTAGATGATGCATGGACTTTCTTAAAGCGGTGAGTTTCTTGAAGCCACAGTGACAAAGAACATGGAGGAGCAAATCAAAAGACTCGAGAATATGTGTTATAGAATATGGCATGTCACT
>VDFB02051307.1:0-26563 GCA_007258455.2 Sequoia sempervirens
AAATGAGTCTCTACCACATGCATACACTTGTCCCATGTCACTGACAAGAATTGTGTGCCCTAATCCAGCAGTAGCATGAATTATTTTAATGCCTTGCAGTGACCTGCCAAGGCATGGAAATCACATTGTTATTCTGATGGTTTATGATATCTCATTCTAAAACACATCAATCACTCCAATTACTACCTCAAACATAACATCATACCCAAATTCAAAAGAAGAACCAATCAACCCTTATGTAACTGAAATGCTAAAGATGAGAAAGCAATATAAAGTGCAGGCTCCCTATTGTTGTTGCCTGTTGGAACTTCGATGTGTCATTCAACTGCAGAGTTCCCGAGCCAAAAAAGTTTTTGACTGTTCAAGTTCCTGTTTGACAAATTTGATTACAGACTGGTAAAATAGTGTCAGAAGCCTGTGCGATAAGATTGCAGTGCAGCTAGACTTTGTGGTTTGGCATGGAGGAATCTTATAGCCCAGTGTTACTATGCTAGCAACTGCATGACATTTGGTTAAGATATTGCTCTTGTTTTGCTTGTGTAGGTTGTTTTACACATAGAAGCATAAATTCTCTAAAAATCGCAAAAATCCTGATTTAAAAAAAATCTTCGACCGAAATGATATTTTCCCCCAAAAAGCCCGACTTAATCAGCCATGATTTTCAACAATGTTCAACAATTTTTAAGAGTTTAAATTGCAAAAAATTGCAAAAAAATTGCCCAACCAACCCGTCATTAAACCATGACAGTGCGAAATCGCGATTTAATTGGGTTTTTTCACTAGATTTCATTAGGTTGCTAAAGCAAATCGCAGGTAGGCAACCTTAAATGGACGTATATTTCTAATAGATGTTAAGGACATTAAAATAAAGACATGTTCTTTGGTATGCTTCTACATTTGATGTTAAGGACATTAACATGGAATGGTTAAGAGATGTGCTACTTTTTTCTCTATATTCCACACTACTGTCATTTGCCTAGGCTTGTAGTAATACTTTCCATGTATATAGATCCAAAGACACAATTTAGTGGGAAATAGTAGACAATATCATAAATACTAAGTAAGGCTTCTATCTTAATTTTTTTTAAATATCTATACCTTATAAGAGTACTTGCAAAAAGTAAATATAGAAAGCCAAACTAAACTGAAACAAAACTCTATTGGCTTGATATCAACCTAAAGAGGTTTGTTTTCTTTGAATTCTTGTGACCTTGACTATTCAAAAGAATTTTAACATTTCAATTGTCAACAACAATACCAAGGTGGTTGTTTAGATTATCAAGGTTAGGTTGGGACAAATTTCCTTTTCAGATGTTAACAAAGTGTGATAATTTGGAGCTTCAATTTGACACTAGCCATCAAGTTTTAATGATAAACGGGTAGGGTAATGACAATTGCATAATCAAGTGGGAAGCATAAGTAAATACATAGTATTATATAGACATTGTCGAACCAAAAGAAGAATGGTTCCTATCAGAATGATAAAAAGCAGCTTGTAATGCTGGAAAAAAAAACTGTAGCAGTATTTTATATCAAAATGAAAGATTGTTTTGGTTATATTTAAATTTCCTATATATTCCGTAGGCTTAATGCTTTGTTAATTGGTGAAACTCATTGCTTAAATGATAAATCATGCCCTGCACTTGTTCAGGAACTACATTCCATTTAGGATCATCATATACATGGAGGTTTAGAAGGCCTGCAAGGAGTATAATAGCAGTGCATGAATGCTTTGGACATATATAGTGTAGCATTACATGCATGTTAAATAGGTATCAGGCAAACTAATACATGCCTTAAGAGAAGTCATGCCCTAGTCTTGTGGGTTTATCTTAATCCCTCCTAAAGCAAGCCTCATATATTTTTCTCTTTAACGATCCAAATAGATTTCAGTAGCAACTATCCCACTAAAAGGGAATGTTCCTCATGCTTTGATTTTCCATTGAAACTTGTACCTACAATCTCTCAAATTCTCAACTCAAAGATGATCAATGTTTTTAACTCCATCATCCACTTATACACAAAATCAAGGAAAATTTACTCGAGTAATAATAGCTAAAATTGTGGCTCAAATAATTGCTCTCTTCTTTTGTACTAGCAGGTTTTTATTAACTAATGGAAAAATATTTAACACTCCCTTTACTCTTCTACAAATCTGCTAAAATAGTTATTAATGAGAACATTTCAATATCATTTATGGTCTTTTGAGATTTAAGATTTTTTTTCAAAAGCATTTTCTATTACTCTATCTTGAGCTCTATTTGATTCAAAACCTATTAAGTTGAACTTTGCAATTGCTTTCTTTGTCATATAATTTCCCTTTCACACTCTTCATATAGTTGTCTTTGACATTGTTCTAAAAATTGCAAGTACTGTTAAATCACAAATATGAACCAATTCATTCAAGTTTTGTAATTTATGATGACTACTCAACAAAAGAAAATTGTCTTTTTAATGACTTTCTTGAGCTTGAGGATTTTGAGATCCTAGAAGCCAACTTGGATATCATGATGTTGAATGACTTAAGAGAAGCTTTGAACCAGTGGCTTCATCATCAGGACCTGCAACTCTTTAGCATAGCTCTATTTGTAGTAGCAAGAGACAGTGGCTACATTTGATTTTTTGGAACTTTGTACTTAGTTTATAGGTTGACTTTGTACAAACCATATTGTAATTGAAATTTTATCAACTGTAACCATTTAGTTATTATTTATGCACTATGAAGTATGCTTTGTGCAATGCAATGTAATCAGTGATATGAATATAAACAACAAAATCCTATTTTCTACAATTCATGTGTTAAACTCTCTATTTTATGTATCTCTATGCTATGGAAATGTCCTTAAATTTCAAAAAAAAAAAGTTTTGTATCTTTTTCTACAATTTTTTACGTTTTTTCTTAAATCTGATTTTTACTGATTTTTTCAAAAAATCTTTTACTTTTGGTTTGCCAATTTTTTCCCCAAATGATTTTTGCTGCTATGGACTTTTACAGATAGGCAACTTGGCTTACCTCTATAAGCCTATTTAATAGGCATAATTACACACCTGTTCATAGCTCTTGCTGAAATTTATTGCTCTAATATGGTATCAAAGCAAGGTTAGCCTCTTGGGAATGGTTGTGGCTGCCATAGGCATAAAGGAGAGGCATGTGATCTGATCTCTGCAATCCCTAAGGCATCTGAGAAATGGCAGCACACAGCAGTGCTTAGAAGGACAAAGGTCATAAGGTGGCTGTGATAGACATAAAGGATCTGCTGCAGTCATGGAGAGTGCAAGTTTAGTGTTTTGAATGCTTTAGAGGACCATTTGCATTGATCAGAATTTGCAGGGGGGGCGGATTATTTGCTACATGTTACTCTACGGCTAGGCATATCTTTACTCCCGGATCAAAAGTAATTACATGGCAGAGTAAATTACAGCATAGAATCAACTTATCTTCCATTGAAGTAGAATATAAGGCAGTTGATAGTACAAGATCTGAAGCAATGTGGTTGCAAGTTGCAAAAAATTTTGTTCAATCTTCAACTTGGTCTCACTGCACCAATTTCACTCTTTTGTGATAATCAAGGAGTCCTCATGACAGTGAAGATTCCAGTCCATCATGCCAGAACCAAACAGATTGAAGTTCATCATAATTATATCTTCCAGTTGGTTGATAAGGAAGATGCTTGTCTTTATTGTATTATCCTATAGAGAAGCAAGTTGCATACATAATGAATAAATTGCTTAGAAGATTTTAATCTGTCAAATTTAGAGATAAGCTTGGACTTGTATCTAGTTTAGTCATTAAGGGGGAATTAGATATATTATATATTAATAGAACATATGAATTAGTTTCATGTTAGATCATAGCTTACCCAAATTAAGATATTTGGTTGCCTCGTTAAGATATTACTCTTATTTGCTTGTCTAGGTTATGGATAGCCAACTTGGCTTCTATCTGTAAGCCTATTTAATAGGCACAATTACACTGAATGGCTATCACCTGTTTGTAGCTCTTGCTGAAATATATCACTCTAATAGCCTCAACCAAGAAACTCAACACACTTCATCAAGCCAAAAACATGTACCTGATTAACCTTGGCCGCAATTCATCTTCTTTTGTCCCATGACCTAGCTGCCCAAAGTTGTTGGAACCAAAAGAATAAACTGCCCCAGAATTTGTTACCACAATACTATGACCAGGGCCAGCTATGGCTTGGCACTTCTCACGCCTGAAGCACTTTTCACCAGTCTTTAGAAACTGCAATACCAACTTCCATGAACCACCACATCTTTGTTTCAAGAAATTTCTTTCTTCTTGCTTCATTGGTTTAAATATAGCTCTCTTTTGGCACATATCCAGTGCCGCAACTTCAGATATAGATAGACTAAAATCAGGAGAGAAGTTTGCAGGTTGCCTGAAGAATGAACATGTAACCTGCAATATAAAAGAAACTGGAAACCAAATAATATTTGTATCCAAGAAAATACCTAGACAAAAAAATGCATGTATGAAAACTTGCCTCAAGGGTTGCAAGATCTCGTGGATCCAAATCATATTCAGTAAGTACACGTAAAATAATCGATGGATTGGTAGCAAATAAAGGAGACTCGCCAGGAGATGAATTTCCAGAACAGTGCCGTTGCTGACGTGGAAAACTTTGTGGATGAATTACAATAGCAAGATGTTCATCTTTGAGCCCATGATATTGTATAGATGAGACCTGTGAAAAGGTTCCATTCACTGTAGGCTCCATGGGCATTACAAGCAGCAGTGCCCTTGTGCTTCAGAAAGGTGACTATTACAAACTGCAAAATGAAGTACAAATTATAAGTGTATGGCAATACCCTATGATTGAAATTTGTGATACTGTGCAGCATGTTAATTTTTTCAACACACTCAAAATAGACTCTACACATATTTGTATTGTACAACTTTCAACTTGCAAGCATAACAAAGAACTATGTGAAAGTGACCTAAGTTACCAAATCAAAATCAGGTATGCATATGGGTACGTGGGTACAATAAGCCAGTATGGTAGATTCTTTAGAGGGGGCTGGGTATGTATGAACAAAAAGCATAGAAAGATCATAGAAAAACAGAATTAAGTTCAGAATACCATATATCATGCATATGCTAAACAAAACCACCATAAATATTAGTTATTACAAATTTCAAAGTTTGAAATACAATAAAACTAATTTGATATCAATGTAAGAGTTGAAGAATAACCACACAGGAGCCAAGGATCACCAAACATCAAAACAACTTCCACACGAGAGATGCAATGGAAATGTATGAAGGCAAATAATTGAATAGATGCATACAAAATGGTATATTACATACATAAAAATACCTTTGTTATAAATAGAAAGATAAAACCCTAAGACAAACTAAGGTCATGACAAGTGTCTTAATCCTATGATTTGATACACAAAAAGTAAATGAACTAAGTTTAAGTATACAAGTGTGTATAGGACCAAATATGAAACTAGTTAGATAATATACCTTGCTCACACCAATACCCCCCTTAAGTGCAACTTAAGGAGAATAAAAAAACATGCAAAGATGCAAGGATGGGTCCTAAATACAAGGCCTTCTGAGGTACCCATATACAAACAAATCTCTAATAAACAAATTAAAGGAGAAAAATCCATAAGAAAAAGACCCCTCCAAAATCGAGAAAAGATGAATGAAAACATGTACAACTAAAAGGGGGGATTGTGTATAAAGACTCAATGCGACCCCCAAGGATTACTTCCATCACCAATGTATAATTAATGTTCCCCCCATAGGAGAGAAGAACAGAGAATATGCAACCCCCCACAATGTATAATCGCCTGCACTAATGGTGGATGCTCGACAAAGGATGATGAAGATCCAATAATGTAGAACAACATCCCTCCTCTTGGGAAGAAGCAAAATCAAATATGTATGCAAGATATCTTCCCATGCCAAATAGGAACATGTAGGAAGAAAAATCATGATGCATGATGATGTCTCTAAACTTTACTCAAGTGTCACCATGAAAGAATGCCACAATCAAAACAAGTACAAGCCCAATTAATGAAGATGGTAACAAGCCAAGACCAAGTGGAAACTAATGAAGAACAAGATCCACAGATGAAGATGATGGGCAACAACTATGATGGTGTTGTCATCAAAGAGGAGATGAATGTCCTCAAGCATGTTAGGAAAATCTGCAAAATGGGACTCACAAAACAAACCACAATACCTGTCAAGTACTCGCCCCCATGAACTAAATTGGAAGGCTAATATGTACTTGGTGCAAAGAATCAATCGAAGCGACCAGTGATGGAGATGTGATCTCAATGTATGTCATCCAACTAGACTAACCATCCCATGATGATGTGTTCACACAAGATATCTAAATATGAAAACCTAGAGATGAATTTGCCAATACTAGAATGCAAGAGTTCTCAGCCTTAGAATATTAACTCAAAGATAAAGAAGATGAGCCTCTAAATCTAGAATAGGAGTCATAAAATCCAAAGAAACAATGGATGTCTTTGTAGGAGGAAAAGAAGCATCAAGATAAGGCTCAATGTCATCACAATTATCAAGACCTATGAAATAATCAAGCTTCTCTTCTGTATCATTGTCATATGATAGGTTATAACAATCAACAAGGGGTACAAAACAATCCATAAGAGGATCATTTGGGAATGGAGAAAGATGTGAGTCTCCATAGATCTCCCAAATTCCAGTCCAAACTATGCATGGACACTCAATCTCTACCATGATATCTAAGATCTCCCAAAAAGTGTCACCATCAAGGGTAGAACCAATCAATCTAAGAACAGGACCATTCCTATAATCCCATGCTTGTTTCTAGTTATATGACCCTAATTCAAAGACAAGTCCATAAAGATGAATTGCAAAACCCATGATTGACAAGAGATCAAAACATGCGAAATTGGAACCCTTGCAGCATAAAAAATGGTTCCCATATTTTGCAAAATATCAGAAGTACAAGTCAAAAAAAAAAAAGTGACTTCAAACTGAAATAATTGGTGCTTGGGGCAAAATCTAAAAAAAAACAAGAAGGTTGCGTAGTGCTTGGAACTAGCTTTCCAATGCCTACAACATGAAAATCCGATACCGTATACACAATATATGGCTCCTAGAAAAAAGAGCAACTCCATTATGTGCAAAAAAAATCAGCCTACCCTATTGAGGCGGCTAGAGGGTTGGCATTGCTATGGTGGATAATGGATATGGGCACAAAGGATTGATATCATGTGCAGGGTTACAACAAAGAGTGACCAAGGGCCTCGACCACTCCATGCAAATGGCATCACGTTCTCATAAAAACCATATAGGATGCCAATTAAAAACTCAACAAGCCTCAAATTGATGCAAAGATGGCCCAATAATTACACCTACCTATGGAATAGCCGAATAACCAACTGCACGTGTATGGATTTTTGCCAAGGAAATTCTGCAAACCCTCCCAAAAAAGGCCAAAATTTTCTCAACAACAAACTCTATTGAGTTTTATATCGATTTATAAGTTTTGGAGACTTTTGGACTCAATGGTGAGGTCCATTTTGCACTAGGATGCATCGTATGAAAATTATTGGTGAAAACTATTAAAATAAGGGAAGGGAAATGCAAATCTAAAACTCCAATACCATGTAAGAGTTGATGAATAACCCTACGAAAGCCAAGGATCACTTGCAATGAAAACAACCTTCTACACAAGAGAGAAGCAATGGAAATGCTATGAAAAGGAAGAATTAATTAGATACATACAAAATGGTACATTACATACATGAGGAAACCCTTGTTATAAAGACAAGAATAAACCCTAAGACAAACTAAGATTATGAAAAATGTCATAATCTTATGACTTGAGACCCAAAATGTAAATGATCTAAGTAAGCTTAAGTATACAAGTGTGAATAGGACCTAATATGAAACTAGTTAGGTAACATACCTTGTTCACACCAACAATCAATTTGTCAAACTTGAATGCCATGATAGATAATCATTGTTCAATATTAAAACAATACAATTAGTAATCAGCATGTGCATATAATTTATAATCATATATTTAACATCTACAATTATAATATATACTATTTTTATTAATTATTATTTTATACAATTTAAAATTTTCATGTATAATAAATAAATATTAAATTTACATTATAATTAATGTTAAATTTTTTTACCCAAAAAGGGGTGGTGTGTTGCATCTAATCAAGATAGGGATTAAAAGTTAACTTGATGATTGTAAGCACACAAGAGATCGATGAAGAAAGGCATGCAATTATGATGATAGGGAATGACAACAGACAAGTACTTAGATCTTAATAACATCTAGAGCTTGTGGGCCATGACATGTCTCTATGTGGTAGTTGAGAGAAGCAAAAGCACTCTATGGATTCAAAGGAGAAGGAGAGGAGAGGCAAGTGTAGGATCCTGGAATCCTCAAAAGAAGGAAGGGGAAGGAGAAGACAAGCAAAGGGAAGAAAAAGCAAAGACAATCAAGGGTAACTAGCAAGGCAATGGTCAAGACTGTGTCATAGCTAGAGCAGGAAATTCATAACTTGGGGTTGAGGATTTGGGTGCTCGAGAATTGAGAACTAGGAAAAGATATTATGGGGGAGCCTTGTGTGGGCATTAGGGAGGCCTTGTGTGGGCATATTTGCTCTTGGAACCTTGCCACACAAAAGGCTAAAGGAACATTTTTGACATGGCCCAAGCTTTGAGTTGCTCGTACATGCTACCGAAAGTGGTCAGTTCATATTTCCTCCACAATGATGTCGAAGACGGCAAACATCAAAGTGAGGTGTATTTTAACGATTCTCTTGACTATCCACATGCCAACAAGCAATGTCAAGAGCACTTGCAGAGAACTATTGAGGAGTTGGCCAAAGGTTTAAAGGTAATCCTATCCTATGATGACATTCTTGCCTTTTCAGATTGTTGTGATGATGAGAGTTTAAAGGATGTGGTTGTGATTCCTCCTCCTATGGAAGATAAATGTTAGAAAATGGCCAGTGAGGGCTCAGCGAGGCCAAGGTAATTTGCTTCATCCCCTACTGATTAAATTTTTTAAATATTAATATGTATATTTATACTAAATAATTTTGATTGGTTTCAAAAGTGGGGAAGCCATTGTAATTTGCCTCCCCCCTTTGGCTCGGTCGCAAACAAATGGTATGAACAATGTTTGGGTGGCTGGGTTTTTTTATTGGTTTGGATTTGGTCTTTTTGTTGGTATGTTGTTGCCCAATTTCAATTTATGTTTTAGTTGGGTCAGTCAACAAGTTGGCTGATGATTTGGTTCAATTGGTGGTTTTCCAAGTTATTTAACAAAAGAAACGTTAAATATATTTAATTTATATTACAAAATAGAAATTTTAAACATTATAAAACACAAATTTGAATTATAATTATAAACAATAAAACAGTAAACAGCAGAGCTAATGCAAATTTATTAATGCATTTATATGGTATTTTAAAAATTGTAAGGTGATTTATTATTTGAGGTTTCATGATTTTTTTGTCATCTAATCAATATGTGAGCTGAAAAATACCTAAACCCAGTCAAAAAGAAAGTAGAAAAATGCCTGGTGGTCACTAGATATACGTAACTTCTGAGTTGTTCTTGTTCACAGCGGATTCTTTTCTTTGTTTGTTGCATTGAGCACTCCTTTCCATAGTTATTTTTTGCTTCCATTGTGATTACAACAAATGAAATGGAGGGGTTTCCTTCTTGTTGTGACTAGAATGGTAGTTTTGTTTAGTTGCGACAAGGCTGCAAATGAAACATGATAATATGGCGGTCATTATGTTTAGGGACGACATCTAGGGTTTTATAAGATAAAAAAGTCATAAAACTAACTCAAAAATTTTGCTCAACGTTGGAAATGATTTAGAAATGACTTGTAATCACCACATTGACAGTTGAATCACCCAGATACGTTTTCCATCACTTCCATCTGATTCTGGATGCTCAAACCTGTACCCTACCTGAATCCTCAAATGTTTCAAACCTATACCCAATTCTACTTCAACTCATACCTAGAAAGGCTGCTTTTTTAAAGCCACTTTAGTAAGATAGAGTGAAACAATAGCACAATATTCCAGTAGTGGTGTATGATATGACCAAAGGTTGCTTGCACTATAACCTGGAAGACTTCTCTCTGTCTTCCACCAAGAACCTGACACCTTCAGGGCTCTGATCAGACTTAGATCATTAACTAAGTCTTGCTTCAACTCTTCTCAAAGAGTTTTCTACCTTGTGCTTTACCTTTGGAAGATCAACACCTTCTTGCAACTGATTACTCTTCCTTGGACTTAGAAGGATCTAAGTGCCAACTTCTCCATCTGACTTGAACTCTTTGCAGGGGAGTTAGAAGCTCTGTTTCCATGCATTTCACCACCAATGGAATACATCTTGGAGGTTCTACTGTCCTCAATCTACCCGATCTCAGGCTTTTGCTTTAAAGAGGCCTATTCTCTACTAGCCCTTACCAGTCCCTTTTTGGATTTTCTTGCTCAAATTTGACAAACAACCTAGCAATTAAAAGGCACTTTCAGATACCCTTTTCAGTCCTTTAAATCTTGCACTTGGTTTCAGACCTATATCTGTTTCGTACAGTGGATTCCTATATTCTTGGATAGAAGGGCTAATTGGCCTATTTTCTAGGGTTTCACTGCTTCCTCTTTCAAAACTACTACCAATGGATTGATTGAAGCTTCAATCCTTTTGCCATGTGAAGATCTTGTCTAACCCTACCTGAGACCGTACTGTTTCCGTACAGTGGTACCTTTCCCCTGCCTAAGTTCTCAACTTTACACTCTCAATTCCCTAACCGGGCATTCCTAGCTCGCCTAGGGTTTGAGATCACAAATTCCTGCTTGGCTCTTTGACACTCCTATCTCTAAATATGTACAAAAGACTGGCTCCTCTCCCATATTCAACCAATCTCAGGGAAACCCCGTGGTCAGTGTTTATGGGGGAGCCATACTAAACCTAACTGCTCAAAACAGAGAAAATAAACCTCTACAATCTAATCTATGAACTCAAAACAATAACTCTACCCTAAGCTACCTGACTACCAAATGAAAGATGCTCAAGACTATCCTATGAGTACAAATACAGTGATAGAACAGTAATTACAATGCCTTGAACAACACTGTTTCTCAAAAACACACGGGATTTTCAGAAAACACAGAATTCTGCTAAACTTCCTTCTATTCCTCACAACAAAAACTTGTTTTACAATGATAACTGCCTACTTTCTACGAGCTACACATTTACATGGATGTCTTTCCCATCATTCAAGGGAAGTTGATCGAGCACTTACTCCTAATTTTAAGGGATTCCACTCCAATTAAGGTGCATGCAACCAAACAAGTTTGTCATGCAATCTTGCAACATTCTTGCAACTCTGCCATCATCCTTCATTTTAGGACCTCAATCACCTTGATCTCGAGCTAACAACTTCCCCAACTGTCCCTTAGCATCTTTTAACAATGACCATGCGTTTAGAGCACATTAAAGGCTCAACATTCACATTAAACTACTAAACTAATTAAAGCAAAAGATGCTTAACAAATACTAATCTATGATGACCTTAGTCCTAGTGACTAATTCATTTATTTCACACACAACCAAGACCTTCTAAGGTCCACATCAAACATACTAAGATCCTGACTTGGCTAAGGTCAGGTACAAGCCAAAATTTGAACAAACCAAAATGGAGGTCAGCCTAGGTGCTCCTGCACTAGGCTCTATTAAGTTAATTTGATTGTGCATTTTTAAATATAGAAAATTCAACTTATTTTTAATATAAATAGCAAGATATAGACCCCAAATAATATAGAAACTAACTATTTCAAATTGAGGAAGTGGCAACAACAATTGATTGCATATCTCAATAGTCAAAACCAACCTATGGATGAAAGAATATGCACCCAATGTCTAATAAATTATATTTCTTCCCTCCTTGTGTGTTCCATATATATATCAATCTACACCATAGGGCCCAACACAATGAGTTAGCTAGTAAGCTAGTGTTACGATGACCATGCAATAGAATACAACACAACAATATATATGTTTACAATGAACTAGAAGGTTGGCAATTCAATTTGTTGTTACCCAAGACTACAAAAGAACATCCTAGCTTATTTCTCTAGTTGGAACAATTATGGTCTTGCAAACATGGGAGCCCACGTGTAGCTTCAAAGATGATGTTCCTATTTGATGCCATCGAAGGCTGAATACAAGTGCACATACAGAATTACAAGAAAGATTAGTTATAATCAAGAATGGTTAGGAAACAAGTTAGTTTTGTAACATTCTATGATTGGTGGTTCATCTTCTTTGTTGCATCAATACAATTTCCTTAGACAAGACAAGGGAGTAGATGACAGCTCAATTACCATGTATAGCGATGTTCATCATGCATGGTTGTGTACATCAGGAGAGATGGTGTTGAGACAACTAGTTTAGCATTGCATACTTAATTGGTGAAGCACCAAACAAGATGGCACACATGGTACCAAACTTGGGCATTGGTAGAGTTAGTGCCAAGTATACAATGGACTATGAAAAAAATAATGCCACCCAAACATAAGAGAAAGAGAACAAGATGCAAGATTCCAATGAACAAGAAAATGGTATCACTTTGCATTTAATTATTTGAAAAAGTAAATCAAAGCAACATTTATACCTCTCAAAAATCTAATGAAGTTAATCAAATATACCAAGGATCAAATGGAAACGACTCAAAATTGTGAGGTAAACAAGATTGATTGTTCTTGTGGGCTGTTGTAGGTTGGTAAAACCACTCAATCAATGTATTATGATGCAATAAAAAAGTGAGTTATCAAGTTAACTTTGGTAGAACATTCATTTAAAAAAGGAATACTAGATAAATGTATGATGGCTATGAAAGTAACTGTATTTTCTGTCAAATGAAACCTTTAGTCTTCCACTAAAGTAACATTCATTTAAACCATTAGAACATTTCCTTAAAAAGCTTGTGAAAGTAACTGTATGTAGTAGCAGTGGCCAGTCTTCCTTCTACCATTTAGAAATATGTCTGGTGTGGGTTACAGGGTTTCTCAATACATGGCAACCCAGTTAATGAATATATGCCTTAAGGTAACATGTGGCCTCCTATGTTAGCCATCATACAGTTACTTTCATACAGATACTTTCATCATATCCCTGTCAATTGAAACCTTTAGTCTTCCATCATATCTAGTTGATGACTGATGGAGAGAACAACTAGATAATCTTCCACCATTTGAAATTAGTTCATGATTTTTGCACGCCCTGCCTATCTCCTTTGCACCCTTATTTTGCACTTCTAGAGCTGATGGATCCCTAGATTTATTAGCAAAATCTGCAGAGCTGAATTGTGTAGAGAGGAGGACAATAGGGCAGATACAGCATAGCCTTGGGCTACAATTTTGTATTATGCAATTACATTTGTTATACATTATTAAGATCATTTCCTTGCATAGCAAAAAAAATGGACCAACAAACAGCATCAAAGAACTTAAGCATGTCAAACAGGTGAAAATGTACACTTTGGAAAGAACCCTAATAGAACTGATTCCAGAAACAAACATTGAACAGGTCTACAAAATTTAACAAACTAAATGGCCATGACATGAAAATACATGATGCCAATATCGGCTAATAGGCCAAATTGCCTGCTAGTGTTTCATATGTTCGTAGCAGTAAATTGAAGAGTACTCCATGATATGTGATCTTTTCTAGCTGCCGGAAACAGATTTTCAGTCTTTAATCCCAATAAGTTTATTTTCCTTCTTGTTTGTAATTTTGATAGTTTAAATCATCTAAATCAGTCATCCAACAAAAGCTAGCAAGTACACAGATACACTCTTTTAAGTTAATATCTCAAAAACAACTATGCCCATTTGGGACCAAGCAGACAAATCCCACTCTTTGAGTTCTAACTACCCAATGTAATACTCAGACAGAAAATCCAATTTAAAAACGCTAAGGGCAGCTAAACTGACTCTTGATTGCTGTGGAAAATAGGTAGTTTGCAAATTATGCAGCCAAAGTTCCTATACTATTACTAAAAAGTCAACATGTATGCATATTTTCAGAGAATAGAGCATTAGCCAATCATACCAAGCCGCATTAAAAACTATCCAATCAGCACAGCATATAAAGCCCAATAATAAAAAATGACATGATTTGAGATCCAGCACTATATTCTGACCATCTTGTGTGCAAGTAATTGAGTATATAGCTCTATTGACTATGAAACCCCAGCAAATTAGCATATGAAGCCCAATTCCTTGAAAGTTTAAAGCTTCGATTCTGAATGAGTACCTAGGAGAGAAGATGGGAGCAAAATGTGCTGAAGCAATTGACTTCTACAAAAAAAGCAGATGGCCACACAATTCAACCAGTTTTCACTGCAAACACACACATAGGAACAGATGGGGCTCGGAAAATCATATGCCAAAAACAACGGAAAAGAGGAGATGTTGGTTATGATTAAATTTGAATGTTATTTAAAGCTTTGCTATAGTGAGGGTAATGAAGTGTAATTAATGCAAAGATTGCTTATTATATTGCACTGCATGGCTAGGAAACATAAGTATTTTTCTTTAAATAAAATTAAGAAAGGAAATGATAGATGGGAAATTTGAGAGTAGAAAGAAGGAAAGGAGCTTGGCTTGCTCTCTTCCTTCTCAAATGCACTCTTGTTAGGATGGAATTAGTGTACCTTATTATAGTTGCATTCTATCCATGTGGATGCCTCTATAACGGTCTATAGCTTGAAAATCCCTATTGCCTAATGGGAAGTTTTGACCAAATGTCAAACACACTATAATTTTTTTTTTCTAGATTAAGTTAATTTTTTATTTCATAAATATCCTTTTTAAAGTAAGCCATGGCTAACAACTTCACTGGATGTTCTATAGAATGTGTTGACAAATATGTGGTATTTTATTCAATCTATATGGATACATCATACCCAACTAGTTGGATGTCATAGTTTATCTAATAGTCAACTAATACCTCTACCCTTGGCTTGAGAAAGACCTAGGATAGGGCTATGAGATGGATGTTGTGCACCATGAGATCTGTGAGCTGTTCCATGATGAGATTGAAGCTTTTCTCACTCAAGTGAAGAGTATCTTGCAACTGTTGATTCTGGTGTTGGAGATGTTGGATCTCCTCAAGCAGGTAACTGTTGTCATCTAATGACGCTGAAAAGAGGATTCTTCTATCTGGGAGTTGTTCGCCTTCTTACTCACTTTACCCATGACTGCAACTATGAAGGTATGTGCATATCTGATACCAATTCCATGCTAAATAGTAAATGACTGTCAGTATAGCAGACTTTCAAGCTCTGATACCAATGATCCATGTTGAGCCCAAAAGATGCACAGCTAACAATCTGCAACTTATCTATGTTAAAGAATTGCTCAAAAAAAGTAATAGATTGTGGAATGCACAATGGAAACTTAAAACATAAGATGCAGAAAACTATTACCCATTTGAATGGCACAAGATTGGCAAAGAAGCTACTTCAATTCAATGGCAGAATAGGATAAAATAAATGTGTAAAAAGCACAGCAAGGTTGAGAATAAGAACTCTTGTGATCAGAAGAGAGGTGAGGCATCTTTTTTTATTTGCCAGGATTGTGATGGGATTGATACCAGATACACAGAGTACATTGGCATGTTTCCCTCTCTCTGCACACCTATGCAAGATGTACAGTGCAGACATTTGTAGACGAAGTCCAACTAGGCTGACAATTAGGTGCCACATCTATGTTTTGAGTTTTCTTCTGTTTGACCATACAGTCATGTGGCATGTGTGGAGAGGATGTTGCCATGTGTCAAATCTCAATGGTGGCATTTTCTGTGGCGTGAGCATTGCTAGATGTTAAGTGCATATGGTGCCAAATGTCAAACCTGTATGGAGCCACTTCCTATGGCACATGAGCCACCAGGTGTAAGGTGCTGTTCCTTATTAAGGCGTTGATGCCACGTGTTGCACATGTATGGTCCAATGCTAGGTACACTAGAGCACAGCAAATGTAAGGAACATGCACAGTGATGCACGATGCTGAAGAGAATGTTCTTGGGTATGATATATAAAGAGCTGCTAAGGCTTGCACAGTTTGCAGAGAGCTATTGAAGCTTGTGCAGTTGCACTTGAAACAGAACTTCCAGCCATGCATCTATGTGCAGGATCATCTTGGCATTGTGATAGTGCATAGGAGAATGCACAGAGGATGCAAGGAAGGCAATGTTGCTGATGAACTGGTACACAAGGCTGTGCTTAGATCACATTATTCAATGTGTGCGATATAGTCTTTTACCTAATTCACTAGGATAAATCACCAACAAGTTGGGTGCCATATTTTATCCAATACAAGTCGGATAAACTCATAATCAATAGGGACTCCCAAATCATAATAAGTGGCTTCAGTAAGAGATCATGTTTGCACCAGATAAGTCAATCAAGCTAATTATGACAGCAAAGAACTGCTTGCCTTCATACATGAATACAAAATTGCACAAATTCTTAGATAAGGCAAGTTGACTATGAAAAACTTAACAAATAGAGGGTTAAAATTATAGAAGGAAAATACAAACTTTAGGATTTTCAAAAATCCTTTCCCCAGGATGCTTATGGACTTGGTGAAAGGAGAAGTTCAAACAAGAAGAGTTGGAATTTTTCTACAAGAGTGAGAATTTTGACTTTAAGATACGATGACAGTTTTTGTTTGTTGTACATATGGATTGACCGTAAAGAACATTGACAGAGTATCAAGAGAAACCTACCTCAGAAGATTTCACTGTAAAGGGATGCTGCTCAGAGTCATGACATGGTATGAAAAATGGAAACTGAAATCGTGGGCATACATCATACATGCATAAATGTCAATACAGGAACAGTAGACAATTCCTTACACACACTGAGATCTTTTTGGAACTGTGAATTCACTAGAAAAGATCTAGTTTGCTCTTACTAATTCAATCTATAAGTTACTAGTCTGAAGAGCGAGGATCTGAAGAATGTGGATGGAGCTGCGCTGGAGACTGGCATTTCAGTTACAAGCAACAGAACTTATGAAAAGGTTTTTTATAGAAATCTGTGTGAACTTAATGTGAGAAATGTGATTAACGGATTGGGCTGGAAGCAGAGTCTTGGTTATATGATGTTATATTTCTATGCTAAAGTTGGAGTTTGATGACAAATGATGTTATATGCCAGTGCAAAGTTGGCATTTAATGCCTTTGACAATTCGGCTACTCTAAGAACCTAAGAATTTCCTTTAAGGAGACCCAATGAAATTATCCCTATTTCTAATACTATTTAGAAAAAAACAACTTAGGGAAAGAAGGTCCATCCGAGATGGTGGATTGGCAAGTCAGACCATTTACTACAACAGGACCTGGGTTCAAACTCCAATTCTCAAATGTGAAAGGTGGCCTACTATTCAGCTTGTAATTGCCCAACTCAATAGAATACTCACCAGGCAATATCAATTATAAGAACCGAAGGGCAGCAATATATCAACCATCTAAGAAAAAATAGAAAATGGATACAAAAACAGAAAATCTTATGCAAGGCAGACAGCTAGAACTGAAAACCGAAAAAATTGAAATACATTCTTTTCTTTCATTCCACAGCATAAATTGCATTTAATCACACCAAGGTACAAATAAATTTAAAACTATAAAACATCAAAACACAATGAGCGGAATAAATGGAGACCAGTTAATCGAAAGCCATAATTTGAGATTCAAATAACGACGATGAAACCCCAGCAAACAAGTATATAAAATTCAATGACTCAGGAGATGGGGGGGGTTCGATTCCAAACGGATACCTGAGAGAATGCTGAGAAAAATTAGCTGATTCCCAACTGCACAGACAAACAGAATTCTGTAAAACAAAAAGAAAGGGAAAGGGGAAAGCAATAATTATAATGAATTAAACCGCTATTTTAAGTCGTGTCCATGCAATGCAAAGATTGCTCAATTCAATTGCATTCAGGGGCGAGGCGGAGCTTGCCTTGCCTTTTCACATCTTTTCTGCGCCGACGTGGAGTTCTAAAGTATTGCATTATCCACGTGGCTCCATAGCTCAACAGTCGCCCGTTTCTCGAAATGAACTGTTTTTTTTTTCTATTCTAATTGTTAGGTTAATATTACAATAATCTTTATATTATCTAATTATTAAATTATCCTTATTAATCTTAATATTATAATTAGTAAAATATTACTATGATTATAATTTTAAATTATATTATTATATTTTATTATTATTGTTTTATTCAAAAATTGGAAATTAAAGTATATCCTTAATAAAATCTCAAATATGTGTTGGAAGTAATTTATATAAATTAATTAATTACATTATATTATTATTATATTATTAATGATTGGGTTTAATTAGAATTACTATTTAAACTAAATAAGGTTTAGTTTTCAATTTCATTAATGGTTATGGTTCAATTTGGGTTAGGATTTAATAAGAGTTAAGATTAGGGTTATGATTAAATTTGTATTATGGTTGGGGTTAAGATTGGGGATCAAATAGGGTTAGAGTAAGGGTTATAATTAGTTGTCTAGTGTTCATTTAAGGTTGCATTTATGTTTAGACTTCTAATTAGTGTTGGTTTTAGGGTTGGGATGAGGGTGAGGGTGAGGGTTAGGATTAGAGTTACTATTATTTTTACTCTTGGTGTTTGAAATAATGTTAATGTCATGTTTAGGGTTAGGGGTAGGGTTAGGTTTAGGATTGATTTTGGGATAGAGTTAGGTTTATGGTTGATAAAGTTTAGGTTAGGATTATAATTGTGGATCACTTTGAGTTAGGTTAAGATTTCAAATTATGGTTCAATTAAGGGTGGTAATCAATAATGTTTAATGTTCACTTATGTTTAGGGTTAGAATAAGAGTTAGTATTATATTATATTATTATTATATTTTTTATATTTTTATTAATATCTTAATATTAATATTAGAATTATTATATTATTTTTATTCTTATTATATTATTGTTTCTATATTATTTTTATTATTAAATTATTTTTTACTATTATATTATTATTAATCTTAATATTTTAATATTTTAATTAATAAAATATTATTATTATTTTATTATTTTCAAATTCAAATCACTACCAAAGTTAAATTATATATCAATTAACATAACCTCATTGTTAATTAGGACATAATGTAAGTTGGGTTGGATGTTCTCCAATGGTAGTCTAGTTGTAGTTATGTTGAATGCTAAAAAGATTTATTATGTTATTTTATGTACATATTTTTTAGCTTACTTTTGGTTTTGCTAATATACATCCCAAAAGCAACTTGATTCATTAGAGTTGGAAGAAAATGATGCCCATGTAATTATGGAATGGGTATTTTCTTTTTTGCTTTATTGGAAGTTCATATTGTAGATTAGAGATCCTAAGGTTTATGAACCTCCATTCCTCACATGAACCTATCCTTGAGGAGGCTCAACCTTTTACTCTTATTGAGCAGCCCCTTTTAGAACTTCAACAAGAGTTTCAATGCCTTTTGATCATTTTGCTCCCTCTTTTCCTATTTCACTCTTCAAGGGTGGACTTATGATATGGGATCCTAATTGGTCAAAAGAACAAATGAAGGGAAATTTTTGGGCTAGAAATGAAGAGGTTGTTGTTTTGGAGCCTTTGTGTGCTCAAAACAATGAGTGTCTTGGTTTGTTGCAAGAAAAAATTCAAGATGAAACAGTGTTGCAACAACAAGACATTAAAATGGTAAAAATAATTGATAGAGTAAAGGATTCAATCCTCTCATTTGATGCCCTTCCTTATTTTATTGAAGATGAGGGGGATAGATCAGATATACCTACATTAGTTGAAGCCTCCGAACAACTTGGTTTGGGCTTGATGGTTGAAGACAACTCCATGGTTTTGGAGCAACAACAACAAACATGTTTAACCCCTGTTATTGTGGATGAAGATCCATAATCTATTGAGGTCTACAATTCTGATTTGGAGGGCCTCTCTTGGGATGTTATAGAAATATTTTATTTAGGGTTAAGCATAAAATCATCACCCCCAAAAGATGTGCTTTGGGGGCAGAAAAATAAGAATGAGGAAACAAAAGAGGACGTGGCAACCATTACATGCCAAGAGTCTATTTCTGTTGCAGCTAGTTGCCAAGAAGGAATTAGAATAGAGAGACAATTTGAAGAATTTAGTTCTTCACCCAAAATGTCTCAAAAATTGGAGATTTGTGTTGATGAGGTGTGCATCAATACAAGTAATCATGAGGTTTATTGGTTTTATGTTGTCCCTGAATGTAGAAATGTTGAATATGAGGTCTTCATTCAGGATGAAGATGTGACCTTTGACACTGGGGATAATGTGACTGAGTTAGAGTGCTTCACATGGAGCCAACACATTGAAAAATCCACCATTGAGCAGCAATACATTTGTTTGGAGAGTGATGCTCATGTTGCTCAGTTTGATAGTATGCCTGAACTTCAAAGCTTTTCTTTTGAGATTCATGAAGAAGAGATTCCTTGTGCAGATCAAAAATCAAATTTGACATATTTTGCATCACCATGTGAGCTGGAATCTTTTTTCTTTCTTTTTTTTCAGTTGATGCTTTGAAGAGGTTAGCAGTGTTGACATTGGCCTATCCTTTTGGGAGGTGAGTGCTTTTCCCTCTACAAAAGGTTTGTTCTTGGATGTTGAATTTCCTTCAAAAAGTTTCACCCGTGTTGCTATATGTTCAGCCGAGACACCAATATTAGATGAGTATAACACATGCATCATATGCTTTCCTTGCAATGGAAAAATTTATAGTGAAGCGATCCTTCACCTTGCAAGAATTTTGTGCATTCCCATGCATGTTGGCAGTAGTTTTTAGTGGTTGCAGTTGGGTGAGGTCTCCAACTATGGTTTGAGGGAGATCAACTCCTTCAAAAGGTTCATCTTTGAAAAAACCAAGCTTCCATTCTTTTCTTTTTGTTAGTTTACTATATATATTGTAAATATCTTTCCATGATGTGTTTGCACACCACGCATTCTCCTTAAGGGAATGCGTTTTGTTTCTTTGAGGAGGCCCAACTTTTGAATTTTACCCTCATGACCCCATGCCCAATGGATTGATAAGGCCTCTGCACTCCATGATTAGCAGACAATCATCCCACAAAAATAGCCAAAATGTTGTCATTTCACGCCACCCTTAGATGACCCATCACTGATATCCAGTCTTAGTTATCTTCCATGGGCCATCTTGCATGATTTTTCCTTGAGGGTCCCTAAAATTGACTAAGTCCTAGAATTTTGAGGTTTTGGGCTGTCACTTACCTTCTTCTTTTTTGGCTTTCTCCATCGCTTCCTTCCTTCCCGCTTTTCTTCTAATTGTTTCGGGTTTTTCCCTTCGGCCTTACCCTTTACCTCCTCCTCAATCTCTTCCTCCTTCCATTTCTCGCTTTTCTCCTTTTGGACTTTAGCTTTCGGTCCTCCCTTTTCCCTCTTCCCTTCCTCTTCCTTACATTTTTTCTTCTTCAGCCCTCAATTTTCACCCTTCGCCCTTGCGTCTTACCTCTTACCTTTGGAGGTAAGAGGTAAGGATTCCCTCCGACCTTTGAAATTTTTCCTTTCTAGCTTTCGATCATCGCCTAAGATTCCTTCGCTATGTCAAACAAACTTCTTCAGTCTCTCTGCCATCTTCTTGTCTCCCTGATACTTTCCCTTTCAAAATTTGACTATGTTAGAATTTTGAAAGTCAGCCTTCGGCCTTCTCTGTTACCTATTACCTTTCCTCAATAAGAGGTAACTCTCCTCTCCGCCCCTGACCTTTTCTTCCTTCATCACATTTTCCTCCACCTTCCTCCTAGTATGCAGTAAGTTGCAAGCCCAACACCCGACATCAAACGACCTGAGGCCTGATCTTTGAAGGCTCCTCATCGAAGTAAAAATGGATTTCAACGAGACCTATTTTGTGATCCCTTCGACATCTCGATGGGATGGTGACACTGGTGGGACCCAACGAAGATGCGAAGGTGACATCAATGAGACTTGAGATTTCGACAGGACCTATTTTGTGGTCCCTATGACATTCTGACAAGACATATCTTTGAGGGTCTGGGTCATTTAATTCATAGGCTTGCAGAGCTTCCCTTTTGGGCCCGACATCCTGACCTTCCATGAATTGGCACAGTTTCTTCACCAAATTTCATTAACGTGCATCTACTTCCCAATGGCTAGGATTGACTTTTTAAGGTTCGAGGACAACATTAATGTATTTTGGTGACTTCTCCTAAGAGATTTATGGGCACCATGCCCATTCATTGTTGTTTCTCATCCTCTCTACAATTCCCATCCCTATTTCATGGATTTTGTGGGGGATCTTCATGAATTTTCCTAGAAAATCTCCATGATAGGGTGATGGTGTACTAGCTATGCCTTCTCTAGGTCCTTGGCATAATTCCCCATAGCCAGTATGGTGTCCATGGCCCTTCTTGGTGTGGATTTCATGAGCAGTTATTTCCGGATTAGATCTCTTTGATGGGTGACCCTAGCTGGGTTATGGTTAGTTATTGTTCATCTGAGTTATGCTTAAACTATAAAAGCAACACTTGTATATTTTTTAAGGGTTGTTCTTCTTCTTCTAGCTCCTCTGGGGTTTTTCTTTTGCACTGTGTTTTGCATCTCTGCAATTGTAAAGATTCTCTATATGCCTTTGTATTAATGAAGCTTGTCATTATTGTTGGATCTCTCCTCTTTTATGTATGAGTAATCTTATATTACCTTCATATTTTAGTGTTTGTTTGCATTTTCATGCATTTATGTTGTGTTAAGATTGTTTGCAATAGCTATGTTGAGAAATTCTCTTTCCTTCCAATGCCTTGTCAAACCCTAACCTCTATGTTTGCCTCTGAAATCAATCAAATAGAGAGTTGTGTGAGTTATTTGGTCTCCTTCTTTGATGCATTATGAAAATCTTAGCCAAGGAGAAGCGGCCATTTCCATCTTGGTGTATCACCTCCACTTTTCCCTTCACACATTCTTTCTAACCCTTTTCCCTTGTCAGTTGTTAGTGGTAGGATTTTATGTGTTGGGTTTGACCAACACATTGCACTGGGATTGAAAAAGGAATCCAACCTTCTCCAGAGATTCGACCTCATACACGCAAAGGTCCCACACCTTGAGGTCATTTCCATTGTGTCATCAGAATGTTGAGTTGCATGCTCAATAGGGTGCAATTTCATGTGACAATAGTTTTTGGCACGCATGGTGGGACAAGCTTCTTTCCATAAAAGAATTTGGTGTTTTCTTCAATGCATCTTGCCTTTGGAGGAAAATCTTCAAACACCATGGTGACTCCATTCACATCTACTAGTTCAAGCAGTGTTGGTTTTACTTCATGTAGTTGAGGAAGTGGTGCCTTCTTCAATGTTTCAGCCTTTGGAGGCATTCTTCAAGCATTTGGCGACTCTGCAACTCTTTGGGTGACTCTTTGGTATGTACCCAAAATCTCTGGTTGGGTAGTCCTTTTCCCTTATTTTATAATTTTTGAAGTGTTTCCCATGCTTAATAATGTCAAGTTATAATGGAAACCACATGTACACCCCACCATATCATGATAATGCTAGCTTTACACCTCCTAATCAACCATATCAGGCTGGTTATACCTCCCATTTCATTCCACAGAACCTTGTTGTTGTGGTTTCTCAACCCTTTCAAAATGCATACCACCCACCCCACCCTGCTCAGTCTTCTTGGATGCCTACACATTCATATCAATAACCCCAAGAGACTTATCACTTTGAAAATCAACTTTGTTCCTCTCCTAGTCAACCCCAAAATTTTGATAATTTAAATGCAAGTGAAATCACAAGTATTTTTCTTGATTTTAATAGACGACTTGAGGAGCTTTGTAGACAAAAAGAGCTTGACCTACAACAAAAAGAGTGGGAAAATCAAGTCTATCAGAGGTAGTAGTGTTGTTTCCCACAACATGATGAGTTTGTCCATCAAGATCATTATCAACAACAAAATAAAGAAGCTCAATGGAGGTATCAACAGTAGTTGGAGGCACAAAGAAGGAAACAAGAAGAGTATACAAAAAATGAGGTTGTTGCTAGGCAAGAAAAAATGATATTTTTCCTTGCTTTAGCACAAGTTCCTGAGACTCGGGCAACCCCTTGTGTGCCTAGTTTTAAACAAGCACCTCCATCATTTCCAGAACAACCTACTAAGGAGGAGGTAAGAAAGCATAAATTCCAAAGTTTTAGGAACCCTAACAAGCCTCTTGAAACTTTTGTTAGCCCTCCTTTTGTTCTAGAAAAACCTATTGTGTAAGAGGTTTGCAAGCTCAAAAAATTTAGTTTCAAGAATCCCAATCAACCCCTTGATTCTCCTATTCAACCTCTTGTGCCATCAAGCGAATCTTCTATGTTGGAGATCCTAAATTTTACGAGCCTTTATTCCTCACAAGAACCTATCATTAAGGAGGCTCAACATTTTACTCCTATTGAGCAACCCCTTCCAGAACTTCAACAAGAGTTTCGATGCCCTTTTGATCATTTTGCTCCCTCTTTTCCTATTTCACTCTTCAAGGGTGGACTTATGATATGGGATCCTAATTGGTCAAAAGAACAAATGAAGGGAAATTTTTGGGCTAGAAATGAAGAGGTTGTTGTTTTGGAGCCTTTGTGTGCTCAAAACAATGAGTGTCTTGGTTTGTTGCAAGAAAAAATTCAAGATGAAACAGTGTTGCAACAACAAGACATTAAAATGGTAAAAATAATTGATAGAGTAAAGGATTCAATCCTCTCATTTGATGCCCTTCCTTATTTTATTGAAGATGAGGGGGATAGATCAGCTATACCTACACCCAGGTTAAACCTTGAAACAACTTGGTTTGGGCTTGATGGTTGAGAACAACTCCATGTTTTTGGAGGCTGTTAGCAATGAACATGTTTAAGCCCTATTATTGTGGATGAGATCCACAGTCGCTATTGAGTCTACAATTTTGAGTTGGAGGGCCTCTCTTGGGATGTTAGAAATATTTTGTTAGGGTTTAAATATCAAATCACATCAACTTGAAGAGGCATTTTTTATTGGGAAGTAACATAAGAATGAGGAAACAAAAGAGGACATGACAACCATTACATGGCAAGTTTACTTCTATTGCAGCTAGTTTCCAAGAGATAATTTGAAGAATTTAGTTATTGACCCAAAGTGTCTCAAAAATCTAAGGTTTGTGTTGATGAGGTGTGCATAAATACAAGTAATCATGAGGTTTGTTGGTTTTATGTTGTCCCTGAATGTAGCAATGTTGAATATGCGGTCTTCATTCAAGATGAAGATGTGAACTTTGGAATTGGGGATAATGTGACTGACTTAGAGTGCTTTAGATGGAGCCAACACATTAAAAAATTCACCATTGAGCAGCAACACATTTTTTTGGAGAGTGATGCTTCCGTTGCTCAGTTTGATAGTATGCCTGAGCTTCAAAGCTTTTCTTTTGAGATGCATGGAGAAGAGATTCCTTGTGTAGATCAAAAATAAAATTTGGTATATTTTACATCACCATGTGAGCTGGAAGCTTTTTCTTTTTGTTTTAGTTCATGATTTGAAGAGGTAAGTAGTGTTGACATTGGCCTATCCTTTTGCGAGGTTAGTGCTATTCCCTCTACAAAAGGTTTGTTCTTGGATGTTGACTTTCCTTTAGAAAGTTTCACCCGTGCTACTATATGTTCAGCTAAGACACTAGTGTTAGATGAGTCTAACACATGCATCATATGGTTTCCTTGCATTGGAAAAATTTATAGTGAAGCAATCCTTCACCTTGCAAGCATTTTGTGCATTCCCATGCATGTTGGCAGCATTTTTTAGTGGTTACAGTTGGGTGAGGTCTCCAACTATGGTTTGAGGGGGACCAACTCCTTCAAAAGGTTCATCTTTGACAGAGGGAAGCTTCTATTCTTTGCTTTATGTTAGTTTAGTGTATATATTGTAAATATCTTGCTTTCCATGAAGTGCATTTGCACACCCTGTATTCTCCTTAAGGGAATGTATGCTTTTAGCTTCCTTTCTTTTCTCCAAGTGTAGCTGCACATGTTTTGTTTTGCTTTGAGGAGGCCCAACTTTTGAATTTTACCCTCATGACCCCATGCCCAATGGATTGATAAGGCCTCTGCACTCCATGATTAGCAGACAATCATCCCACAAAAATAGCCAAAATGTTGTCATTTCACGCCACCCTTAGATGACCCATCACTGATATCCAGTCTTAGTTATCTTCCATGGGCCATCTTGCATGATTTTTCCTTGAGGGTCCCTAAAATTGACTAAGTCCTAGAATTTTGAGGTTTTGGGCTGTCACTTACCTTCTTCTTTTTTGGCTTTCTCCATCGCTTCCTTCCTTCCCGCTTTTCTTCTAATTGTTTCGGGTTTTTCCCTTCGGCCTTACCCTTTACCTCCTCCTCAATCTCTTCCTCCTTCCATTTCTCGCTTTTCTCCTTTTTGGCCTTCGGCTTTTGATCCTCCCTCTTCCCTCTTCCT
>VDFB02051308.1:0-41845 GCA_007258455.2 Sequoia sempervirens
GCCACCTTGATCTCCTTCAAGATCTTACTGTGTTGTAGGAATAATGTCTGCTTATTAAACTCAATAACACCTTAATGAAACATTATATCAAAGAATCTAAGAGTAAATCAAATTAAATCAAATAGATTCTTCAAAACTGTCTCATCATCCTCTATCTCCAAGGATTTGTTGTAAGCTTATTGCTCTCAGACTGTGTAAGCAAAAGCTCAATAGAATGACAACTTAGAGAATGAGTAAATATGCAAGATGCAAGAAACCAAGTTCCTATGTTAAATGATGATGGAATGACATAGTAGATGTGCAACTAATGGATATGAAAATGCTTGAGATATTGAAACTAAAATGCTATGCTAAGATACATGATTGCCGGAAGACTATAATTCTCATGCTATGCAAATAATCCTCTCTTTTCAAAGAGCCAAGAGGTCTTATTTATAGATTTTTGGAGACAAAAGCTTAGTTGGAAAAGATCAACAGTTGAGATTGAGTCTAGATAAATCGACAATGAGAGATGGAAAATTTGGAGAAGATAATAGAGAAGGGATAAAGATTTCTTCCAAAAGACTAGGAAGAAGAAGAGGAAGAAGATTCCAAATTTTTTGAATAGATAAAGCACATTCAAATCAAAATTGAATTTTTCAATTTTGGTTGAGAAATAGCTGTAGACATGTGCTAAATTGATTTTTTCAATTTTGGAAAGAATTAGAATATTTCAATTTTGTAAACAATTAAAATATTTCAATTTTGAGTTGGAGGAAAATGAAATATTAAATAAAACAAATATTTGAAACATTTTATTTTTTATTTATTTTTTACTTGAGGGGGTCGAGGTCTGACACAACCCCTACTCAACCCCCATGGCCCATTAGGCTTTTGCAGTGACGGCAATGTTGGCCGGGACACACCAAGCTAGTACCAGGAGCAGAGTGAGACCCATGGTAGGCCTGCGACAAGGAACACATAACCAAGGCAGGCTAGGACCGGTATGAAACTTGTTTATTTAATAAAAAGAGGAAAATGAAAATTAAAATAAACTTTGATTCATTTATTTAATTAAGAGGAATATGATAATTAAAATAAAATTTTGTTATTTAATTAAAAGAAGATGATAATTAAATAAACTTTGTGATTTATTTATTTAATTAAGAAGAAGATGGTAATTAAATAAACTTTTGTAATTTATTTAATTAAGAGGAAAATGGTCAATAATTAAATAATACAAATTATTGCAATTGATTATTTAATTAAAATGAAAGATTAAATAATTAAATAAAACAACTATAGGAAATTGTTTATTTAATTAAAATGATGGAATTAGAAGAATGTGATGACAATGAAAGAATTAGAATAATGAACTATATAAATAAATATTTCTATTTATTTAATAGTAGATGAAAAGAATTAATTAATCAAATAAAAGTATTTAATTAATCAAATTTATCTAGACCATTTTTAGGTGTATACATTTTGCCCCTCTTTGAAGTGATGTGTTTTACGCATTGCTTCAAAGAATAATTTTGTTGTCAGTGGTGACGAATTTTTTTTTATATTCCTAGATAGTGATTTTGAAATGATAATGGATATATGCCCCCTCGGGAGATAAATCGATGAATTTTGAATTTGATGATTGATTATAATGATGATTTGATGATATAGAGATGATTAATCTCTCAATAAAGAAATATTGATTCCTCCAATTGATTAAATGTTACCCTATATTGCCTTCTTGTGTTTGATGATTGATGATCACTTCAACCAATTGATTTGATGATGTTGATGATTGACCTCATAATAGGCGAGGTTCAATGATTGATTGATGATTGACCTAATGATAGTCGAGGATCAATGATAGATTGATTGATAATTGACATCATGATAGGTGAGGTTCAATGATTGATTGATTGATTAACCTCATGATAGGAGAGGTTGAATGATAGATTGATGATCAAGAGATTTAATCAAGGCTTATTAGATTTGATTGATTGATAGGCTAATTGATTGATGTTGATTGATTTGATAAGATTGCTGATTTGTGAAATGTTATGATTATAGGAGGATTTCTGCATCTGGTGTAGGCAAATTCAGATTTTATTGGGTGATGTGGTTTGACTTCTTTGATTAATATTCCCTAGTATAAGATTGATTAATGTACTCAGACTTGATGATGCAAAATTATTAATATGATAGGGGATGGGATGAGGAAGAGATAATGAAAGGAGAAGATGAAAAGTAAGTAAGCACAAATGGATTCAAGGATAAACGTGATGTTGCCCTGGTCAAGTTGTAAGCCAAGATTGATTGATGATGATGATGATAAGAGTTTTGTTGATGAGGGAAGGATACATCCTGAAACAACACAAAAGGATAGGGAAGGATACATCTTGATGATGATGATTATTGGATAAAGGCTTATAACAAGGCTAGGAACAAAATCAAGGATGTGATTAAATGATTTGTGCTAGACTTAATATATTAGGATTAAATGGAAATGTGATACTATTGAAATGAAAGAAAATGATTCAGAAAGAGATGATTAGGATAACAAATCTATATTATCCTAAGAAATATTGAAAAGATGATGATATGATGAGTAGAGGGCATACGTGTAGCTTTTGAGATTGAAATTTGGCAACTTTGAAACAATCTATAAATGCATATACAAGACTAATATGGATGCAATTTATTTTAACCATGCAAACTATAACTATGCAAAATTGTCATTCTGGGAGCTATTTTATGCTTGTTTATCATCATTGAACTTTCGAAATGTTGAAAGTAAGTACAAGCACCGATGGTATAAGTTATACCATGATGACCTAAGTACTTCTTTCATGATTTTTGATATTGCAAGTGAACACAAGCATCTAGGCATAATTAAACTGAGATGACCTGAGCATTTCTTACGTAAACTGACAAGAATCAGTCATTTTCCTATATGAATCTGAGTGTCATCAGTGATACTTGGTAGAGCACATCCCACGAAAATCCACACAGTAATAATGATTAACTCATAGACAGCAGACAAACAAAATCATACTTGTTCCTTGCTTCTCTAGTTCAATACATCATCGAGTTGCTCCAAAGATATGATAACAAAAATCCATAAAACAACATTTGAACATTTTCTTAGAGTATTTCAATCATTATTCAAATTAGATCATCCATTGTGATTTGAAAACCTAATGTTATGCTTCCTAATAAGTGTTTGATCATGTAGGATTGATTGTCAAATGTTGTCCTGTCATGGTGTTTTATTTTTGTTTAATGCATTTGTTGTATTGTCATCTATCTGTTGTGATAACTCAAAATTTAGTTGCCCCCATTGAGTCTTTATTCTTCTCCCAGTTAGACACAACCGATTATTATGGATATGTACAATGTTCACCAAACCATGATGAAACACGATTTCCTCTATGTTGCACAAATGATGGATAAATATGATGTTGATAGGATGGTCATGCTAATATGATGGAAAACATGAACTAATAGATGGAAGAGCCAACTTTTTCACAAATGACACTTGATTGTCAGGTTTTCACCACTTGTTTTTATTGCACTTTTTAATTTTTATGATTTTTTTTTCGAATTTTTTTTAAAACTTTTTTGTATTTTCTGATTTTTTATTTTTTATTTTCTGAGTTTTTTTTTTTTGGATTTTCTGATTTATTTTTTTTGTTGTCACCAAGATGCCTGTTTGCTAGGTTTTTGTCACGTCTCAGACTTTGATGTTGTTTTGTCCATGGCTTTGTGTGGATTTATTATATGAATGATGGTGTGTGTTAGAGTAATATGATATAATACAATGCTTTGGTGTGTGGAAATGTGAAAAATATTTACTTTTGAAATTGTGAACGCATTTTATTTTAAAATATGCAAGATAGAACAAAATAGAAGTATTGATTTAATTATTGCTTTGATTTATATCTCTATATCTGTTACTAATACAATTTCGTTGTTGCACGCCTGAGTGCACTTGAGTTGTAGGTGGTCGAAGACCAAGAGTGTGATTGAGGAAAGAAGGCTAGCTTCCCGATAGGGTAAAAGAGGAAGAACTCTCGATCACACACACAACACCTAAAAATCATATAGTTGCATTTAGAAAATGATTGTTTCAATTTGATTGTTTTGAATTACTTACAAATAGGTAATAAATGGTTTGAATAAATAAAAAATAAGAATAATAACATAAATATAAATTAATTATTAATTGAATTTTTAAAGGGATTATGATTTTTTTTATTAAATCTATCTTAATTAACAAGCCAAATAAATATGTGTTTATGAAGTAAATATTTATTGAATTATCTATCCCACTTTTTGTGCAAATAATTGAAAATATTTTTATTAAATTTTATTTATTTATGAAATTGAAATAAAATGGAAGTATTTTTATTTGCATATGTTTTAATTCAAAGTCCAAGATAAGGGAGAGGAAACTAATATTAAATAGAAAAGACAGTCCCGAGAAAATTGGGTTCTGGAAATTCTTCTTAAAACCAACAATGTTCTCGGCAAGTGGCTGTCTCCTTATTTTTGCATGTAAATATCTGCCAAGAAAATTATCCATCTGTCAATTTGAAAGGGTTTGCATGACTCTCAGAAGAAGGGAATAAGGCTTTAAGGTGGAGAGAATAGAAGCATTATTTAGAAAAAGAACCTGCTCAGGGAGAAGCAGACTGAATGAAATTCTGGACATCTGCAACTGGAGTAATTTGCCAGGTTTTTCCATTCTTTTCTTTTAAACCAGTTTGAATTTTAGTATGAAATTGGAGAATTTGTATGCAATATTTTATGAAAATGATTACAAATGCCTAAGAAAATTTCTTCAAGTTTTATTTTTAAATCTGGGAAAAACCTTCTCTTCATTTGTTTACATTGTTGAGAAAATGCCCAATTTCTTTCTTCCAGAACAGGGTTATATTCTTTTGCAATCTGCATTTCATGAAACTGCCCTCATTTGCTATTCTTTTGTACAGAAAATTGTGAGAGAAAAGATAACATATGGAAATATATATATATGCAAGAATTGGTATTTCTGTGCATATATATATATATATATATATATATATATATATATATATATATATATATATATATATATAAATCTCGTATATATATCTCTTCCTATTTCGGAATTCTTTGAATGAATCCATATTCAGGTTTTAGCTGGGCGAATACTTGTTACTGGCATTAGATTTTCTGTGGGGATTAATCCCCAACCCCGTCCCAAGGGAAGGGACGGGGCTGTGGGGAGGCTCGCGCCCTCCACAGGTCGCGGCCTGTGGAGAGGGCACGGCCTCCTCACAGCCCACGCCCTCCCCTTTGGTAAAGGCATGGCCTCCAGACACTTCTGTGTCTTTATTTTATGTTTCAAACTTCGAATTCATTTTTCAATAGCATGTTATGTATTCTGTGCAGTAGATTTACATGGAAAGATAAGTATATATATATATTTATATATATATACACACACAGAGTTGTGTAAATATATATATGTGTGAATTTATACAGATATAACCATTTGCAGAACATGATATATTTCAGACAAATATATATAAAAACATTTCAGTATCCCTGAAGCTGAAACTATGGAAATGTAGTTCTTGGAATCATGCAAAATTGATGATTTTCTTTTGGTCACATATTCTTACGTTGCATACAGATGTAGATTTATGAATATTAGCATACACTAGAAAACATAGATACAAATATGCAACCTCTGTTTTCTGAAAGAATTATCATGTTTCTGCATATTATTTTAACCAGAAACTTGTAGCAAATTGGGAATTTTACTTTCAAATCAGCTTGAATCTTGAAGATATAGAAATATACAAAAATCTGAGAACATTGTTTTTAAACAGAAAATTATTACTTTTGCTTGTGATAATACACTGAAAAGTACCATGATATACATACAATTCTTTACATTTAAAAAACCAAACTTGAGCAAAGAACATTCAAGAGAGTAGCTTGGAGTGAGAACAGATTTCTTTACTAAACAGAAGAAATTATGCTGAGAAAAGAGCAGATTTTAATGAACTGAAAACAAATCTTTATCAAATAGAGGAATACATGTTGACTTTTGTGATTTTGCTAAGAAAGAGAACATATTTTACTTAAATTCTGAAACTTTAAATCTATTTATTTGGGTTAAACATTTAGAGATTGAACTCATGAAATACTTGAAAACTCTGTCTTTTACACTTTAAAGATAGATGAATTCTCATTGCAAATGTGAGAGAAACTAGTTTGATAAACATATTATGAATATGGGAATATGAAAAATTCCTTTTTGAATCAATGAAATGTATGAAGCATGTAAGGAAAAATACATAATTTTCTATTTTTACACTTTTTACTGTATTCCGGTAACTTTCGGGACAGGATGTCGAAGGTGGGTCCACAGAGACAGTAGTTTCACCTTTTCTGAAACTACCACTTGTTTTTTTTTTAATTTTATGCTTGGCCAAGCACTTGTACCATTGCAATAGATGGATTTGTTTTAAAAGCCTAGAAATATATGTATTTTAGTCTCTGCCACCTCCTGTTGCAAGAAATATGTTTTCTCATATTAGAAATGCATATAGGCACCAGGCATGCATCGAGAGTTCCCTCCTGTTTTATTGTGTCAAGTTGCTAGGCTCCTTATGTAGGGTCGGGGATTCCTTCAAGTTAGGAAGGAACCCAGGGAAGTCATGTACTTCGTGGTTGGGTGGAAAAGGCGCCTGAATCACACTCTTGGCCCCAGCTCGCAAGAAGACCGATGGTGTCATGGCGGTTGGAGGATCAGAGTTTTTACTTTACTATTTATGTACTTGAGTATCCTACTAGAATGGCTTGTGAAGCCCATTGTAAATGTAAATGTATTTGGCATTTGTTACTGCAACATTGAAATAGATGTGTTAATAAGATTTTGATGTAACATTGATACAAATGTATTTATTGAAGCTATTGGTCTCACACAAATGTGAATATTTATTGGTTTATTGATCTCTTTTGAGTATGGGTGAATATATGTAAAAATGCATTGATATACTTGGCCATGTGCATAATCTAAATGAAATGAAAATGTTATATTTTATATACAGAAAATGCAATTTGTTTTAATTCCTTTACATTGAGTTTATTTTTGAAAACTCTTATTAATGGCATAATTTTTAAAGTAAACTTTTGAAATGGATTGAACAATTTAAAATGCTTTTTCTTATCTACCAAGCGTTACAGTTTTCATCAAGGCAACCATTTTTTCAAAACTTTTTATACTATTTTTGGATTTTTTAGGACTTTTTATGTTGTTTTTGGATTTTTTTAGGAATTTTTATGCTATTTTTGGACTTTTTTCAAAACTTTTTCCATGCACTCTGAAGCTAGATATAAAATTGATAAATGCCAAATCTATAGACTACTTTGACAGTGCCACTCTCCTGTGTAGATGATCGTGTTGGATGAAAGGACCTAATCAAAATGAGGAGTATGAGTGGAAAGTATGAAGGATGATAGATGTAGCGAATGGAAGAGGCTAGGATAGGATCCCTAATGTACACACTATGTGGGTCATCAAGCTTTAGTCAAAAATGAGCTTGGGCAACCAATGAGTTATAGTACGTGAAGGGTTCATCATTAAAGACACATTGAAAGACATCACCAATGGAGGTGTAATGATATGATGGGTATGTGAACATGGATGGGTGGAAAGGACTATATGGTATGAGTGATAATGAGGTGGATGGAGACCTTAGATCAACAAATTCTTTCTTTAATTTTCTTTCTTGATAGATTCCCCTAGTGATTTTTGAGGGAGAGGCATGTTTGGAGATCAACTTTTGCTTGCTTTTATTTTTTATTTGTCTGATAGCTTTTGATTTTGGCTAGTGGCCAAGTCTTGATCTTCTTTTGTTTTTTTATTTTTCCAATAACTTTTGATTTTGGCTAAAGGACTTTTCTTGATCTTTCTTTCCTTGCAAGCTTTCTTTTGATTTTAGATCTCCATTTGAAAAAGACACTGTGACCTTTGATTCTTGAATTACCTCCTTTATATTTTCTTTGAATAATACTTGTTGATCCATGTCCATAAGGTGGATGGATGTGGGTGAGATGGAAGAAGTAGTGATGTCATCAATAGAGTCTTTGAGGCTATCCTTTTTGGTAGGGATAACATCAAAGGAAGCTTGAACATCCTTAGCGACTTGGAAAGATGGCTTCGTAGAGGCCACAATAGGAGATCCATACCCTATCCTAGGGTAGGTGGAATGGAAGGATGATGGTTGGATATCCTGAGCAGGATCATGATCAAAGAGTGGGTTATCATAGAAGTTTCGATCAAATAGTAGATTATTAGTGATATGAAAAGATTGAGTGGTAGCAGATATGGAATAGGTAGATGTATCATCAGGATCCTAATTGGTTTCAATCTCAACACGATCAATTTTTTATATTCCTTCTATAGTTGTCTCGATGTCATTATTAGAACTCTGACCCTTCTCAACAACAATAGTAGTATCTTTTACTAGAAAATTATCCAAAAAGTATTCTCCATATCCTAGATCATGGATTTGGACATTAGAATTCGATATTGCAATGGATGAAGTGAATGTTTTTGAAGATTCAGGATCAACACATACTTGAGTATGTAGTGCTTCACTTTTGCTAGGGATGGTGATTTCAGCTTTAAGACTGAGATTATGAAAAGGTATGAAAGGATTAAGATCTTGTATGGTGATTTCAACTCCATCGTGAGGGAATTTTAGGCATTGGTGGTATGTGGACGGTACTGCTTGCATGTCATGAATCCAAGGTCTTCCAAGGAGAATATTATAAGGAAGTGGGAGATCAAGGACTTGGAAAACCACAACCTTCACCATAGGGCCAACTCGAATTGGTAGAAAAACTAATCCTTCAGATGAACGTTCCTCTTGATCATATTCCTTCATGGTACCCTTGTTACTGGAATCAATTTCTTCTTCTAGATATCCCAAAGCATGGATAAACTTTAAAGTGCAAATATTCAATTTGGCTCCTCCATCTATTAAGACACACCTAATTTGAGTTTTTTGGACCATGACTTCTAGATAAAGCGAGGAGTTGTGAGGATGAGACATGGAGGCATCATCCTTTTCAAAAAATAATAGGCAAGTGGGTGAGGACAAGTGTCCCACCAAGGCTTGAAACTTGTTAATATACAAATCAATGGATACAGTTGTGTCGATGAGAGCCTTCTCTAAAATTTCTTTAGAGATCCGTGTAAATGTGGTTGATTACATTATCATAGACATGGTTCACACTTTTTCCCTTGTCATTTGAAGATTTTCCTTTCTGATAGTTTGGAAGAGGGTTCCTAAATGCTTGATGATATTTATTGGCATGATGTCCCTCAATCATTATTGTACCATTTTCTATCAAATCTTGGACTAAATTTTTCAATCCTTGACAATTATTTGTTCCATGTCCTCTGCATCTATGGTAGCCATAGTAATACGAATCATTCCACGATGGTGGTTTGACTCATGGATCATAATCTCTTTGAGGTGGTAAAGTGATGGCATTCTTATCCATAAGCTCTTTGAAAGTTGACTCAAGAGATTGGCCTAAAGGAGTGAAACTCTGTCGATTTGAAAAAAATTGTGACCTGACTCGATTTACATTTTGAGTGTTGCTAAGAATATTGTTGAAGTTACCACGATTATTGCTATTGTCTTGATTGGTGTTCTTATTGCCTTGATTGGTTGAATTTTCTTGAATTTTCTTGATGGGTGTAATTGCACAAGGTACCTGATAGATTGAAGATGTATGGTTTTTTTTTCACATTGTTTGCATCTACCACACCATCATTGACAATATTTTTGTTTCTAGTCCAAAATCTTGATTTGTCATTATTATTGTTATGATTGGATGAGCTTGGATCATCTTTGTCAAGTTTTATCACTCCTCTCTTGACGAAGGATTCTTTGATAGTGATCACATTCTCAATTAACTTCTCAAAATGTGGAGGACAATGAAGGGTGATCCTATAACTCATTTATGGATCAAGACTATTAATAAGGATATCCATCTTTTCCTTTTCAGGAACTGGATGGGAATATCGTGCAAATAATCTTCTTCATCTTTGTAGGAATGTGATGAAGGCTTCTTCAGTCTTTTGCTTTTCTTTTCATAGATCTATCATAGTTATTAGATGTTGAATGTTGTAGGAGTATTGGGATATAAATTTATTGATCAACTCCTCAAATGTATTAAGGGGTGGGGTGACATTAGAAATCCATTCCATAGATTGCCCACCCAGACTTCATGGGAACAATCTCATCAAGTATGTATCCTCGTGTGCAAATTCAAGGCTCATGTTTCTAAATTCCCTCACATGGTCGATAGGATTTGTTTTCCCATTGTATCTATCAAATTTTGGAATTTCACAATGTTTTGGAAATGGGATTAAGTTGAGATGTCTATCAAAAGGATATGGACAGATATCTGCCAAAGCATACTTCTTAGTTGTGCCCCCTTGTATTTCCTTGTTTTTCCCTTGTAGTGCTTTTATTTGTTGGGTAAGAGCACTAAGATCATTTAAGGGAATTTCACCCTTTGCAGGATCTTCTTTAATGTTCTTTATATCATAGTCAAAGGGAAATTTGGTACCTTGGTTTGCCAATAAAAGAAATTATCTTTCTTTATTTCGCTCTAAGATCTTGTCCAAAGCTATCTGAAACTGTGGATCTTGTTCAGTGTCTTTAAGCTTTTCATTGGTTATTTCGTTATTTGAACCATTTTCATGTGTATGAATCCTATGAAAAGGATTTTCTTCCCTATCAACCATGTTGCAAAGTTGGTTTTCTCTTTCGTCTTCTCTTTTTTTTTGGTATCTTGTGAAAATAGGCATATGCTCGTATCAAATTTTACTTAGATCACAAATGGGAGTACAATTTGTTGGATAATTAATACCTTAACCAAATAGGATGATGGAACCCATTGATATGACTAAGGAATTTCTAATTTTCAAGTTTGTTTCCTAAGATGAAGGATGATAGATCCTGTTTTGGAAGTTAAATTGAAAATCAGAAACTGATTTGAAATTAATGCACTTTATGGTGTTTTCGATCTTAGTTTGAAAATGATAGTTTCGCAAAAAGCCTAATTTTTTCAAGTTTTTCTCTATTGTAGCAACTGATTTGGATGGTTGGAGTATTGTATTGCTAGTTGAGGAATGTAAGAATGAAAACTGGGTTGACTATGATTATGACTTTGTGAAAGAGCTCTTCGTTGATAATAAGCTTGTGAATATAAAGGCTCTATAGCAAAATCATCGGTATATCATCTATCAAATTCATGATATCTATGGATGAAAGTTTGATAATCAAGCAAGACCTTCCTACTTTGGTACAAAAAGTGTCTCCTTTTCAAAAATTTCTTGTAGCTAAGTTGCTTCTTTGGTTTCCTGATTATTTTAGCAAGGGATTTCTTGACAAACGTTGTTGATTTCCACTCCCTTATCATGAAATGTCACAATTTGATTTTTCAAATCTTTAGATGATCTTATATGAATTAATGTTTTGAAAACATGGCAAGCAATTGTAAAATAGTTATTTTTAAGTCCTAGAATCTACAACATTGAGTGTATTTTCAAGGATCAAACATGATCCTTTTTTATTTCCACTGGTATTATCACAATGAAGACACTTCAAGCAGACTCACTCTTAAGGTCAAAAGGTCATTGTTAACACCAAATTCCACATCTTAGAACTACGTCAGCTCACACAATCGTGTCACCCCCTAGAGGGCACCTGTGTTTTTTCCTTTTCCAAGTCTTAACCAAAGAAAAATGCAATGGTTAGGGCTCCTTGGTAGTTATATGGTGAGTGTCTTGGGGGCAGATTCTTCCCTCCCCTTGCACCAGGAATGTTAGGATGTTTGAAAATTGACAAGTTGGGCCACTATGCTTAAGGTGTTTAATAAGGGCTTATGTTTGGAGTGGAAAATAGATAAGCTCCCTCAGGAGACCTCCCAATCTTTAGAACAAAGATTTTGGGGATGGTTATCTTGCACACTTCTGTTGAATTCAAACTTTACTCGAATCCGCTTTTGATTATAGTGGGTTGGAAAACCTGGCTTTAGTTGTCCCCACTTAGGTCATTCCCGTAGGGTGAGTACTTTTTCCCACTATGGCAAGCCCTCTAAAAAGGATTTAATAAAGCAAGAAATGAAAAGATGAGTCTGGCATTTTGATCACCCAGTAAAGGGGAGAGCATAGGCCTGTCACCACACAATCACAACAAACAATATTCAATTTTAAAGCCCAAATGACTATTCTTTATTCTAGGTGAAGATATTGCTTCAAAAAAGACATGATGTTCATTTTAACCGAGATAGTAATATGTGATGAGTACCATAGGATTGGTAAATTTTAATCCAAATGGATACCCTAGGATTGGTTCATTTGAATTCAAATGGCTACCCTAGGATTGCTTCATTTTACCCAATTACAAAAAAAGATTATCACTGGTCACAGTCACGTCGGATCCAAATCCAAATTTTTATAGTTTTATCAAAAGCACTAGAATATTTATCAAAAGTGCTAGAATATAGATCAAAAGTGCTAGAATATTGATCAAAAGTGCTAAAATATTTGTCAAAAGTACTATAATTTTGATCAAAAGCGCTAAAACAATCGTCAAAAGCACTATAATATCAGTTACATATACCAGAAAGTTGATCAAGAGCGTTAGAATGTTGATCAAAAGTGCTAGAATATTCATCAAAAGCACTACAATAATCATCAAGAGTGCTAGAATATTAGTCAAAAGTGCTAGAATATTCATCAAGAGCGCTAGAATGTTTGTCAAAAGCGCTAGAATAGTCGTCAAGAGCACTAGAATGTTTGTCAAAAGCACTAGAATAGTCGTTAAGAGTGCTAGAATGTTTGTCAAAAGTGCTAGAATCTTGATCAAAAGCGCTAAAATAGTCGTCAAAAGCGCTAGAATATTGATCAAAAGTGCTACTCATGTCTACAGCCGTGACTTTCCAAAAAAATTGCAAAAATAAAAAAAAATGGGGCAAGAGCCCCATGGTGGGCACCAAAAATGTGTTGTAGTAATAATGTCTACTTATTAAACTCAATAACACCTTAATGAAACATTATTTCAAAGAATCTAAGAGTAAAGCAAATTAAATCAAATAGATTCTTCAAAATTGTCTCATCATCCTCTATCTCCAAGGATTTGTTGTAAGCTTATTGCTCTCAGACTGTGTAAGCAAAAGCTCAATGGAATGACAACCTAGAGAATGAGTAAATATGCAAGATGCAAGAAACCAAGTTCCTATGTTAAATGATGATGGAATGACATAGTAGATGTGCAACTAATGGATATGAAAATGCTTGAGATATTGAAACTAAAATGCTATGCTAAGATGCCTGATTGTTGGAAGACTATAATTCTCATGCTATGCAAATAATCCTCTCTTTTCAAAGAGCCAAGAGGTCTTATTTATAGATTTTTGGAGACAAAAGCTTAGTTGGCAAAGATCAATGGTTGAGATTGAGTCTAGATAAATCGACAGTGAGAGATGGAAAAGTTGGAGAAGATAATGGAGAAGGGATAAAGATTTCTTCCAAAAGACTAGGAAGAAGGAGAGGAAGAAGATTCCAAATTTGTTCAATAGATAAAGCACATTCAAATCAAAATTGAATTTTTCAATTTTGGTTGAGAAATAGTTGTAGACATGTGCTAAATTGATTTTTTCAATTTTGGAAAGAATTAGAATATTTTAATTTTGTAAACAATTAAAATATTTCAATTTTGAGTTGGAGGAAAATGAAATATTAAATAAAAAAAATATTTGAAACTTGTTTATTTAATAAAAGAGGAAAATGAGAATTAAATAAACTTTTGATTTAATTTATTTAATTAAGAGGAATATGATAATTAAATAAACTTTTGTTATTTAATTAAGAAGAAGGTGATAATTAAATAAACTTTGTGATTTATTTAATTAATTAAGAAGAAGATGGTAATTAAATAAACTTTTGTAATTTATTTAATTAAGAGGAAAATGGTAAATAATTAAATAATACAAATTATTGCAATTGATTATTTAATTAAAATGAAAGATTAAATAATTAAATAAAACAATTATAGGAAATCATTTATTTAATTAAAATGATGGAATTAGAAGAATGTGATGACAATGAAAGAATTAGAATAACGAACTATATAAATAAATATTTCTATTTATTTAATAGTAGATGAAAAGAATTAATTAATCAAATAAAAATATTTAATTAATCAGATTTATCTAGACCATTTTTAGGTGTATACACTTACAATTGGTAAATCTTTGTGTGAAAATCCCACAAGAAAAATACAACTAAGAAAAGAGAAAGCTTCAATGAAAATATCAAAGTAAGCTAAAGCATTAGATCAAAAAATAACACAAAAATAAAAATACAATTTCACTATATAAACACTTACATTCAAAAAATCAAAAGAGATAATATGAAAAGAGTATGATGAAAACCTTCTCCAAAAAACTTATGTATTGATAATCACCAGACCCTCTAGAAAAAAAAAATGTGCCTGTTTAATTTTAATTGTAAATATACATTTAATATGACTAGTTAAGTTGTTAATAGTGACATAATGTGATTGTTAAGTTGTGGTGTTTGTTTTATTTCCACCAAGGTTCAAACCCCACGAGGGTGTTATTGTTGTTTTTTTTAATTTATTGAGGATGAGATCTCCCATTTGTAACTTTCATAGCTTTAGGTCAATATTAAAAAAAAATGTGTAATTAAGTAAAATTAACATTTTTTATAGATATTTATATTCATTTTAAATTTAATTTTAAAGATAAATTTCTTGATAACATTTCAATTAAGTCTACTTCACTACAATTTGGGTATTTTTAATTAATTATAGTAATAAACATGTACTTAACATTTATAGTTAAATGTTTGATACTATAAATGTTTCACATGCTTATAGAGAAGCCAATTTTGTGGTGGACTTTTTTGTGAATGAAGGGGTTAAAAGTAAAGGACAGTGCACTTGGCTGAATATTAGTGATTTAGGTGCTAATGTTCGAGCCTTATTGAACTATGATGTGTCACATGGGCAAGATGTGTGTCATCTCATTAATGATGATAGAACGGGGCAAATACATCACTATCATTAGATTTCATGGGACCGAGCCAATTTACTTATCCTATAAGTTTGCTTGGTATGCTTTGTGGGCTCACTAGTTTGGCGGGACCATTTCGAGTCAAGATTTCATCTCTGTCTGCTTTACTGTGCTTGCTAAAATGGGAGGAGATAGAAAAAGAGTTGATTCGGACAGCTATGAGATGCATAAAAGAAACACAAAAGCGTGGAACAAAGTCAAAAGTGGGGGTTTACTCCCTTTTCTGGAAAAACTCCATGGATCTAATTAGGAAGCTACAGAGCATTTTGAGAGGAATTGGGAAAATGGGGAATTAACCCTTTTTGGTACGAAAGTTCAGCTCGACGAAAATCTTATAGTTGAAGTGACTGGCATGTCCACTGAAGGACACAAGTTTTTTTGGGACAGGGTTTTCTCTAATGAAGCAGTGGTCAGATTTTTGAAGAAAGATAAGGAAAGATTGAAACTGGTGAAAATTTCTAACAGCTACTTTGAGGCCAACACCATTAAATCTCTCTGGAGAAAAGTTCTTCGCATCATCATGGAGTATATAACTCTGGATGGTCATTTCACTAGGGTCTATGGCTATCATTTTTCCTTGCTCAACCATTTTTGCTATAAGTTCAGGGTTTCTCTTCCCCGCTATCTTCTCTATTCCTTAAGAAAGAGTCTGGATGACCATAAGAAAAACCCAAAAAGATATCATATTTTTCATACTGGTTTGATTAGGTTAATTGTTGAAAATTTTCAAAATATGTCAGCCCTTGCTAATTTGGATGCTTCCCCAGAGTCTAAGGAGGATGATACTGAACCTAACTGTTCAGGAAATTTGCCCAATTTTAGCCCGGTGAGGATGGTCCTGAGTATGCCCTCTGTTCAAACTGGCAAGAAAACTCAAATCCTTAATCCCCAGTCTGTTAAAGCCCACCTTGATTCTAAGCCTAGAATCTCTACTCCTAAAACCAAAGGTGCTGGAAAGAATCTACCTGTCAAAAACCTTGTCTCTTATTCTGAAGACTCTCCTGAATCTGAAGATTCTTGCACTAATAATAATTCATCCTCTATTGTCCCATCGTCGAATAGAGATGTTAGAATTGGATCCCTTAGAGCCTCTGCCCCTGCAAAAAAATTACTTCAATCTTGATAGGGAACCCTCTGCTGACTTCCTAGGTATAGCTAGGAATAATGCGATGGACCATTTCAGAATGTCGAAATGGGTCTTTCATGAAATCAATGATCTGAAAATAAAAAATTGGGCCCTCCAAAGTAAATTCAAAGAAATGAGAGATAAGGTTTTTGCGTTAAGAAAGAAGGATGAAGAGCGTAAAGATCACAGTGCCAGTAAAGAGATCCAGGACAATGTGGGCAAGGACAGAAGGATTGAAATAGATTTGGAAAAAATGAAAAATACTATGAAGATAATTGTTGAACAGAACAATAGGATGGCAAGACATAATGCCATCATTATCAACGCTATGATTGAAAAATTGGACAAAGCTCAAAAGGGGTCCTTGGTGGTTGACTTGGAAGAGGTGAAAGATAAAAACCAGGAAGAGGACATTGGGATTTCAAAGAGAACCAGGGCTAATTTGAAAAGGAAGGCACCCCCCATGCCACAGATGATTCAAACATTCAAGAAGGGTGTTCAGGATATGCAGGACCTGGAGGTAGAGACTGAGTCTATTCTAAAGACTCTAGGTTAGTTGCTGCTAGTTTTTTGGCTTGCGTTTCAGCTGGTTTTTTTATTGACCTTCCTGGTCTTTTGTGGTTGGCTGCTACTTTTTCTGGTTTTTTCCTTTTTTGCAGCCTATTTTTTTTGCTGTACTTTTTTTTCCTCTTTCTTCTATTGTAAACTTGGTGGTTTCGGGTCCCTGTAAAACCCATTTTTTCCTTTATCAAAAACATTTATAGTTAAATAATTTTATTTTTTTTCATCTACATTTTTAGACCAATTTTAATGTAAGATAGAAGATGAAACTCTCTTTACATTTTTAATAAATGTTTACCTTTTTCAAACACTATGATTTTTCAACATATATTCTTCAAAGTTATAAGTTATCTAAATAGGAGCACTATACAATCAACATCCACATTTAGAGTTCTGATATAAAAAATAGTAATTAAATACATAATCTATCTATGTAGGTGCACCAATACCATCAACATCTACAATCACTATTTTAATTTGAATTTGAGTATTAACATTATAGTTATCATGATAGTGGGTGCATCAGAAAATACCTCAAGCTTCTTCAATTGTGATATTAATGAAGACACATTTTATTTTTAACTATATCAAGAAGCCTCAAATTACTAATTTTTTCATAAAATTAATAAAGTATAGCAAAAATTATATGTGGATACAAAACATCGCAACATGTTTCAATTCTATTGTGCAAGAAGAATTAAAAATGAAAATAGTAATCAAATAATTTTCTTAACTAATATTGAAGTAAAAGTTCAAAACATAGAACACTTATTTTATATACAAAGTGATACAACATGGATAGGAAATCCATATAACATCCCAAATCTATTTGAAGAGAAGTTACAATTAAATCCAAATAAGCATAGGTGAATTGTAGTAACATGAACATAAGAAATTATTACAACATAATAAATCTAGTAGTATCATCTCATTTTGTGACTTACTAGAATTATAGACTAAAGAACTAATTTCATTTTTAGATAATGAAAATTATTCTTTTTCTAGACTTCCACTGGATCAACAAAAACCTTAAATATTTGATGCTTGATCTCCTTGTGACAATATGTAAAGTCATCACCAAATATATAAAAGAATTGTATTCCTCTAGTACTATTAAGGCATATCTTCCCCCAATAAAGCAACAAATTATTTGGTTTCAGAAATTCCCTTGTCATTTCCTTCAATAATTCAGTATTGAGTTTGGCGATGTGATTTAATGCCTCTCCCTCTGAGCAATTAGGATGATCTCTCATGTAACAAGAAATAGCCGATGCAGTCTTTCCATGGAGCTTCTCATCCTTCATTAGCATTATAAATATGTTATTATTTTATGTGCCATAAATTTTATTTATATATTGAATATATATAGAAAAAGGGAAAAGAATCAAAACCTCAAAATCATGTATATCATCAGCTAACCGCATACACAATCGCGTGAGTTCATAGAATCTAGATTTATGAAGGTATATCTTCTCAATATCATCATCACATGAAATGTGGGATGCTAATAGGACAGTATGCAGCAATATTGGTCCAAAGGCTACACTCATTTTAGCAACCTTTATGTATTCATCATAGGTTGGAAGATATCTGTAATGCCCCCGCCACGCAACCCTAGGGGAAGTTGCAAACTACAACCAATTTCACTACAATTTTTTTTTTTTAAACACAATAACAAGAATGATAACAACACAATGCCAACCATCTCCTAAGGTTGCGAGACGAAGATTAAATGATTCACAAAATAAAACAACATACATGAAATGAAATATAACAACATTCACTTAATTTAATGTAAGCACAAACATTCCATTCATGAGATTTCCATTTTGACCATGATATTCATCTCGGTACCAATACAAAAGTGCTATAATTACATTTACATCTCTCATTCCCGGAATGAGGTAAATCAATGACATAATTGTTTATTACAATTTCCACCTCGATAAAATGAGGGGTAATTAAAATACAAAAGCACTAGCATAAATGAAATCAGGGTAGCAACTGGAATCCCACGAGCTCTCCAACATGAAAGTCTCGTCCACAAAAGAAATGCCAACACAACGGAGTATGGTGCACGTTCCACCCAACCATGTGATACCCGAAGGCTCACCCCCCGTGCTAGGAGATAGTAACAAGAGTTTCAGGGCATGACCAACGACCTCTATACAAAGACAACATGACTCAACAGGAAAGGATACGAACATGATATCACATGACATAAAGGTAACAATGCTTCCAGATTCTAAATACATGAACACATCACGAATACAAACATAATGTTGTCTTAAGAGAAGTGTCATCACAATGCCACATGGGATATCCTGGCAAGTCTTCCTAGGTCCCGGCCCCCATCTCGGGATATCCTGGTAACCTCTAACGACTCCCGGCCCCACATGCAAATCAAAGCGGAATCAGTTATCTTTTGAAGAGACAAGATAATGATCTTGCCATTCTAGGCCTTCCTGTCTCATCCCAAGCCTATGCAAGCGCTCGCGTCCATGAGCGAGGCAAAATTAATCTTTTTAAATGTTGGTACCACCTATGCTAATTAATTGGTTTAAGTTATCACTGAATTAACCAACTTACATTGAGATCTCCTGGCACCACTTTGTGTGTCGGCCCTCAATGCAAGCCACTTCTCTAAGTCAACACGTGGAACTATGCCACCACCAAAGGGTACTCAAGTGCAACCTAGGGATAATGAATCCCTAACATGACATAAAGTCAACCTATCCCACCCAAGGTAATCGGTTTAACTGGACACACTAAATGCACTACCCACCATAACCCAGGGTTGACCAATATAACAACCCACAATACATAACAAAGAGGCATAACTGGAAGGCTTACATAAAACGGACTGGATTGTTCCACACCAAGGAAAAGCATTATCAGCATAGTAAAGTAAACTACTTTAGGATTTCGTAAATCCAAACCACTCAATGCATTGGAGCATTACTTAATTGAATAAAACATATTCTTTGCATATCTCAAAAAGGAGATCAAAACACGGTAAAAACCATCACGACATTTAGTCTACTCTTTTACGCATAATGCACGATTTCCCATAATAATTAAAACAATTCCTTTAACAAGTAAATCATTCATCTATAAAACAATTTTCCGTATAATCTCAATCATATCTGAATATCGTCATATACATGGAAGATTAATCATATAATCATATTTAAATTTCATTACAAATCTTCATTTTTATTTTTATTTTTGTTTACATTAATTAAAATATAACAAAAATTGACTTTTAAATAATAAAGTGAATAATCATTATTAAATCAAAATAAAAGCAAATATAATATAATATATTTATATATATTAAATATATATTATATATATTATATTTAATATATAAATATAACATATATATAACATTTTAATATATACATACATATTATTTAAAATATATATATAATTGAATATAACAAAACCCATAAAGTAGGGTTTTAAAACCAAAAAAAAACATAAAAGGGTCGGCCGCTCAGGAAGACGCGGCAGGGGAGACACAGGGTCTCCCTGCTGCCGCGCCTCCCTGCGCTGGGGGGGGACGCTGCCAGTGAAGGCAGCGCCCAGCGCTGCCTTCCCTGGCAGCGCCTCCCTTCATGGGAGCGGCGCCCAGGAAGCACCGCCGGCCCCCGCCCCGGGGTTTCTCCCCAACGCGGGACACAAAACAATTAAAAACAATGCCCTTCAATGAACAACGGATCTCTGGGGTTTTAAAAAAACACAGACCTGAGTACGAAACCAATATATATATATATATATATATATATATATATATATATATAATTTACCAGAATTTTAAATAATAAACCCTGCAACATCATATATGTAGTATATACATATCTTTGTATATATAACCATTAATATACATATACAAGCTTATATAAAATATAAATATATATATAAAAAAAACACAGTCATAATCCTGTGACTGTAAAAATTATTATTATACCCCTTTTTTTTTTGAATCAACACCCAGGTAATACAAACCCACAAATTTGAATAAACAACAAAAAAAAAGAAAAAGAAATTCTTATTGAAGCTACCAAATTTAACACAATACTCTCAAAATTTCTTTCACATTAAATAAGGATTTTCCCAAACCAAGTTACATACAACCCAAATTGAATCCTTCCATTTTTGTTTCAAAATTCTCAAATTGTTTTCAACAAAAAAAATTTCAAAACTCTTCATTTTCAAGTTGAATGATGAATCCATGATGGGTTTTGAACTTGCAAAGTTTGTTTTGTTTTTTTTCTTTTTGCAAATCTGTTTTAAGCCCATTTCAAACAAAAATTGTTTTAAACCAACAAAAATTGCATGAGGTAGAGCAAGAAATCATGGCACCTTTTATTTTCTCCAAGCTTTTTGAAGAGTTCTTCAATGGAGATTGAGCTCTTCCAAATTTCTCCACCACCAAGCTTTTTTCCAAATTCCTCCTTCACAAATTCTCCTCCAAGAAATCTTCAAGTTTTCTTCTTTTTTTTCCTTTCTCTCCAATTTCCAATTTTTGCAAAAAAAAAGATAATCCCAAAAAACCTCCATTTTCCTTATGGCCTCCAAAAAGTCAAACCCCTAATTTGGCCACCCACCAAAGTTATTGTAAACTTAGATTTTTTTTTTGATATTTCATTTTTTGAAAATCATAAAACAATGCTATTTTCCTTTTTTTTTTCAAATGCATAAGCCCATTTAAATTCTAATTTCATTTATTCCACCATGTTAGCTAAATTTATTTTATTACCCAAAATTTAATCCTACTATTGCATTTAAAATAAATTTTTTTTTAATTTTATTTTCCTTAAGAGGAATGCAACACAACTTCGAAATATAAATATATTTTCTTTTGTCTCATCATTTAATAATGCTAACACCTTTGGACTTAATTTACTTAATCCACAATAAATCTAATTCACGGTTAAGTTATTTATCAATTGCATTAAATCAACTAATAAATCAATGAGCACTCTATTATGCATTTTTGGCAATAAAATTAAATAAGGCAACGCCGTTTAACAAGGAAATTTAAATCATGCATGCAAAGGAAGACAAGATGACAAGACCAACAACTTAACCCAACTGACAACCCGACAACCCACTAGGCTAGGGTGATGTCACGACACAGAAACCCAAGTTACTATCTCTCAATCATCTCCATTGAACAAAGGACATGCTCAGACCCGTGAAGTCAGGTGGAGTCAATGTCCGGTACCTGCATCCTGCACACAACCCGAGTGTCAAACATGCATTCATATATATATATAAACATCAAAACACACCGTGAAGAGGAAGTCGCGGAAACACAGGGCACTCACGTGCGAGTGATGTGATCCCGTCCCCTTCACCAATACAATATCGCTAACTGACATCTCTAATCATTAATTGCAAAATCAAAACATAAAGCATCAATAATTCACATACATGATAATTTAATCCATAACATGAAATAATAACATCAACTGATAAACGTACCATCGCAATCAAAACATAATGTTTACATCGCTTAATAATTAGTGATCAAAAGTAACCAAGTTTATAACCAACGTGCTAACAAAGTAAAATATACATAACGAACATTGTTCGATCAAAATAACAAAATGAAGGGGTCTTACATCCTCCCCCCCTAGGGTCAGGCTTACTCCTGGAAGCCTGCGAACAAATAGGGATAAAGTTCCCTCATCCTAGCTGCATCCTCCCAAGTGGATGATGAGTCATCCCTAGGATTCCACTGGATCCTAACCTGATCAATATCTCGCCCTCAAAGAGCGAGCGTTCTGCGCTCGACCACGGCCACGGGCTCCAAAGCCAGCTGCCCGTCCTCTACCTACAAAGCATTCCAATCAAGGACATGAGAAATGTCTGGATGGTACGGCCGAAGAACTGATACATGAAACACGTCGTGCACACGCGAGAGACTGGGCGGTAAAGCAAGACGGTAAGAAACAGGACCAATCTTCTCGAGAATCTCGAAGGGTCCAACAAAGCGAGGCACCAACTTAGAGCCCTTTCCATAACGGATTGGACTCTTTCGTGGACGCACACGCAAGAAGACTCTATCGCCTACGGAGAACTGACGATCCACTCTATGCGCATCTGCATACTTCTTCTGCCTATCCTGAGCTGCCACCAAGTGCTCCCTAATCCTACCCACCTGCTGCTCCATATCATGCAACATCTCAGGGCCCAAAGTTACTCTGTCCTCTAGCTGATCCCAACTCAAGGGAGTGCGACATGGTCGCCCATACAATGCCTGGAATGGAGCCATACCGATAGAACTCTGAAAGCCATTATTATAGGCAAACTCTACCAAATAGAGATAGTCCTCCCATCGCGTCTGTTGGTCCATTACATACATACGCAACATGTCTTCGAGGGTCTGATTGACCCTATCAGTCTATCCATCTGTCTCTGGGTGGTAAGCTGAACTGAAGTTCAACTGCGTACCCATCGCATGCTGTAATGACGTCCATAGAGCTGAGGTGAAGACTGGATCCCTGTCAGAGATAATCCGACGTGGAATACCATGCAACCTCACTATATCCTCCATGAACACTCTAGCTACGGATGATGCGGTATAAGAAGAATGCATAGGTGAGAAGTGTGCTACCTTCGTCAACCTATCAACTATAACCATAATTGCATCATGTCGTCTCGAAGAGTTAGGTAACCCAACAATGAAATCCAATGAGATTATATCCCATTTCCATTCTGGCACTAAATGCGACTGCAAAAGCCGTGCTGGATGTTGGTGTTCAGCCTTTACCCGCTGACACTCAAGACATCTTGACACAAAATCCGCAATGTCTCGCTTCATCGCTGGCCAAAAATATAACTGACGCAACTCAGCATACATCTTCTTCACCCCTGGATGGGCTGAATAAGGTGCACGATATGCTTCAGTCATGACCAAAGCGCGAAGCTCACATGATGGGGGAACGTATATGCGTCCCGTGTGTCTCAATATCTCGTCAGCATCTAGAGAGTATCCTGAATATCTACCCTCAAGGGGTCTTCCTGCCTCTATAACCGATCTAACATCCTGATACCAACTGTCGGCTGGAAGGGCAGAGAGAATCCGACTCCGCAAATCCACAATAAGAGTCAACTCAGATATCTCATGCCTTCGCCTACTGAGGGCATCTGCAACCACATTCTCCTTCCCTTGCATATACTTCACCTCGAAGTCATATTCACAAAGAAACTCCATCCATCGCCTTTGCCTAGCATTAAGGTTAGGCTGCGTGAAGATATACTGAAGGCTCCTATGATCACTATGCAGCTCAAACCTATGCCCAAGAAGAAAGTGCCTCCATCTCGTCAATGCATGGACCACTGCTGCCAACTCAAGATCGTGGGTAGGATAGTTTAGCTCATGATCCTTGAGCTTTCGTGACTCATATGCAATGACGTGACCCTCCTGCATCAATACTGCACCTAATCCCTCCAAAGACGCATCCGTACAAACAACAAAGTCCCCAATAGGATCCGGTATCGCAAGTATAGGTGCACTGGTCAACTTCCCCTTAAGACACTGAAAGGATGTCTCACACTTCTCAGACCACTCAAACCTCTTTCCTTTCCTCTGAAGGGAGGTGATAGGATGCCCTACCCTCGAAAAGTCCTACACAAAGCGCCTGTAATAACCCGCTAGCCCCATGAAGCTACGTATCTCGGCCACATTCGTGGGCGCAGGCCAATCCAAGATCGCTTGGATCTTTGCAGGATCCACTGAAATACCCTCTCCAGAGATCACATGACCAAGGTATTGGACCTCAGTCCTAAAGAATTCGCACTTCGACAAGTTAGCATACAACTGATTATCTCGCAAACACTGCAATACCTGTCGCAAGTGCTCCTCATGTTCCTCCATTGTTCTAGAGTATACCAAAATATCATCTAGGAACACAAGAACAAACCTGTCAAGGTATGTACGAAATACCCCATTCATAAGACTCGTGAACACTGAGGGTGCATTCGTCAAACCAAATGGCACAACTGTGAAGTCATAGTGACCATACCGCGTTCGGAACGCGGTCTTATGAATATCTGACTCAAAAATTTGAAGCTGATGATATCCTGACTTGAGATCAATCTTTGAAAAGATGGTAGCACCTTTGATCTGATCGAATAGATCGTCAATCCTAGGAAGAGGGTACCGATTTCTGATGGTCACTTTGTTCAACTATCGGTAATCAATGCATAACCGAAGTGAACCGTCTTTCTTCTTTATGAAGATGACCGGTGCTCCCCATGGAGAAACACTAGGGCGAATAAAACCCTTCTCTAGCAATTCCTCAAGCTGCAACCGAAGCTCTTTCAGCTCCTGGGTAGTCATGCGATAGGGAGCTCGTGAAATGGGCTCTGATCCAGGTACTAAGTCTATCTTGAAGTCAATGTCCCTCTGAGGGGGCATCCCTGGAATCTCATCTGGAAAGACATCGGAAAATTCCTGAAGGATGGGGTGACTATCAAGAGAAACCTTCTCTTCTCCACCTCCTAGACCCAAATCATCCACGGTAACAGCGAACAATTAGCAACCTTGCCGCAAACACCTTCTCAACTGCATAGCTGAGATGATCCTCAAGGAGATCGGCCTCTGAACTCCCACTACCTCTATCTCTCTACCAGATGTCCCAATGCATCTAATCGACTTACGTCGACAATCAATGACTGCACTATGAGCCTCTAGCCAATCCATTCCTATGACAACATCATAAGAACCCAATGGAATAACACGAAGGTCCACGGTAGTCTGGAGAGGTCCAACCTCTAACCTACACACCGGCACAAGGGAAAGGGATGCAACTTTTGCACCCGAAGCTAACTCCACCTGCCACCTATCGACTTGCTTTACCGCATCCAGCCTACATCGCGCCACGACCGATGGAGAAACAAAGGAATCAGATGCTCCAGAATCAAATAGAATAGAAACAAGGTTACCCCCCAACATACCATAGGCCTCAACAACTGTACCCTGGTGCTCTGTCTGGCGGTTGTCAACCGCTGCGAATACTCGATGCCCACGGCCTGCATCACCTACAGTCGGCTCTGACACCGCTGGTCCCTGAGAATAACCCGATGCACCCTTATTGGGACACATCCTCGCTATGTGACCCTGTTGGCCACACGCAAAACATCTTGTGCCTCTGCCGAAGCCCCTGCCTGCAGGGGGTGCGCTAGACTGCTGCGCACTACCTCTGAAAGAAGAATGAGAACTCTGCGCTGGCTGCTCAGAGTTGAAGTGTCTCATACGCCTCCAATTCATGTCCCCTTGCCTCTGCTAGAAACCCTTCTGTTTCCCCTGGGAACCCTGCTGCTGCTGACCACCCTAAGACGGACCCTGCTGAACTCTAGAAGGTGCACCTCCCTGAGGCTGACCCCCTCGAGCACTAGTCCCAGCTACTGAACCACTGCCCACCTGCACTCCTACATGACCACCCAAGGCCATCACCAGGTTCTCCTCAATGAGCCTGGCCTTATCGACCGCTACCTCCATGGTCCTGGGTTCGAAAACCCGCACTCCACCACTGATACGGGCGTTTAAGCCCCTGAGAAAATGTTGTACCAACATGCCCTCATCATCGCCTATGCCTGCATACTATTTGAGCTCGTAGAAACGACGCTCATACATCTCTACTGACATAGTCATCTGTCGAAGGGTGTGGAACTCATCCCCTCGACGCTGCCTCCAATGCTCGGAAAGGAATCTAGCCCGAAACTGCTCTAGGAACAACTCCCAAGAAACTATACCAATGTCCAGATGGAGCTTCTGCTCCTCTAATCTCCACCAAGTGGAGGAAAATCCCCTCAGGTGCATGATAACGCACCTAGCTCGAGTGTTGCTCCCATATGGGTGCATAGCAAAGCACCTAGTCAAGTCAATGAGCCATGTCTCTGCCTCCAAACCACTGCCTGATCCATCAAAAGTAGGTGGTCGTGCTCTAAGCAAATCCCTCATATGGGCTACTACCTCTGAATCAGAGTGAACTGGTACCTCTACCTCTCTAACCACCACTGGCTCTACCTCCTGCCTAGGCCCAAGGCGTGCAAGGGTCTCCTCTAACAACTGACGCAACTGAGCGTCTTTGATCCTGGGTGGATCCGGATTCGGGTTGCCATCTCCCTGAATATTTTGAGAAGCCTGTTGCTCCTCATGGTCAGAAACAAGTGGAACATGTGGAGGTGGGTCTTGTTGTTCCTCAATGCGACTGCCTAAACGGCCATGTCTACGACCCCCTCCTCTTCCATGTCTGGGAGGCACTATCCTAAACAGACACCAAAAAGGTATTAAGCACAATTCACAATAAAATCCACACACCTAAAAGCTTAATGGGCTCCTCATAATCCCAGAGTACCCAGTGTTTAAACCTGGCTCTGATACCATGTGTAATGACCCCGCCACGCAACCCTAGGGGAAGTTGCAAACTACAACCAATTTCACTACAAATTTTTTTTTTTAAACATAATAACAAGAATGATAACAACACAATGCCAACCATCCCCTAAGGTTGCGAGACGAAGATTAAATGATTCACAAAATAAAACAACATACATGAAATGAAATATAACAATATTCACTTAATTTAATGTAAGCACAAACATTCCATTCATGAGATTTCCATTTTGACCATGATATTCATCTCGGTACCAATACAAAAGTGCTATAATTACATTTACATCTCTCATTCCCGGAATGAGGTAAATCAATGACATAATTGTTTAATACAATTTCCACCTCGATAAAATGAGGGGTAATTAAAATACAAAAGCACTAGCATAAATGAAATCAGGGTAGCAACTGGAATCCCACGAGCTCTCCAACGCGAAAGTCTCATCCACAAAAGAAATGCCAACACAACGAAGTATGGTGCACGTTCCACCCAACCATGTGATACCCGAAGGCTCACCCCCCGTGCTAGGAGATAGTAACAAGAGTTTCAGGGCATGACCAACGACCTCTATACAAAGACAACATGACTCAACGGGAAAGGATACGAACATGATATCACATGACATAAAGGTAACAATGCTTCCAGATTCTAAATACATGAACACATCACGAATACAAACATAATGTTGTCTTAAGAGAAGTGTCATCACAATGTCGCATGGGATATCCTGGCAAATCTTCCTAGGTCTCGGCCCCCATCTCGGGATATCCTGGTAACCTCTAACAACTCCCGGCCCCACATGCAAATCAAAGCGGAATCAGTTATCTTTCGAAGAGACAAGATAATGATCTTGCCATTCCAGGCCTTCCCGTCTCATCCCAAGCCTATGCAAGCGCTCGCGTCCATGAGCGAGGCAAAATTAATCTTTTTAAATGTTGGTACCACCTATGCTAATTAATTGGTTTAAGTTCTCACTGAATTAACCAACTTACATTGAGATCTCCTGGCACCACTTTGTGTGCCGGCCCTCAATGCAAGCCACTTCTCTAAGTCAACACGTGGAACTATGCCACCACCAAAGGGTACTCAAGTGCAACCTAGGGATAATGAATCCCTAACACGACATAAAGTCAACCTATCCCACCTAAGGTAATCGGTTTAACTGGACACACTAAATGCACTACCCACCATAACCCAGGGTTGACCAATATAACAACCCATAATACATAACAAAGAGGCATAACTGGAAGGCTTACATAAAATGGACTGGATTGTTCCACACCAAGGAAAAGCATTATCAGCATAGTAAAGTAAACTACTTTAGGATTTCGTAAATCCAAACTACTCAATGCATTGGAGCATTACTTAATTGAATAAAGCATATTCTTTGCATATCTCAAAAAGGAGATCAAAACACGGTAAAAACCATCACGACATTTAGTCTACTCTTTTACGCATAATGCACGATTTCCCATAATAATTAAAATAATTCCTTTAACAAGTAAATCATTCATCTATAAAACAATTTTCCGTATAATCTCAATCATATCTGAATATCGTCATATACATGGAAGATTAATCATATAATCATATTTAAATTTCATTACAAATCTTCATTTTTATTTTTATTTTTGTTTACATTAATTAAAATATAACAAAAATTGACTTTTAAATAATAAAGTGAATAATCATTATTAAATCAAAATAAAAGCAAATATAATATAATATATTTATATATATTAAATATATATTATATATATTATATTTAATATATAAATATAACATATATATAACATTTTAATATATACATACATATTATTTAAAATATATATATAATTGAATATAACAAAACCCATAAAGTAGGGTTTTAAAACCAAAAATGTAGCGCCAGAAGACGCGCAGGGACGGGTTCCCCGGCCCCTCTGGCTGAGCTGTGAAGGTAAGTGTCGCCGGCAGCCTTCTTCATGGAGCGATGAAGCACACCAGGTTTCCCCAACGCGGGACACAAAACAATTAAAAAACAACGCCCTTCAACGAACAACGGATCTCTGGGGTTTTAAAAAAAAAAACACAGACCTGAGTACGAAACCAATATATATATATAATTTACCAGAATTTTAAATAATAAACCCTGTAACATCATATATGTAGTATATACATATCTTTGTATATATAACCATTAATATACATATACAGGCTTATATAAAATATAAGTATATATATAAAAAAAACACAGTCATAATCCTGTGACTGTAAAAATTATTATTATACCCCTTTTTTTTTTAATCAACACCCAGGTAATACAAACCCACAAATTTGAATAAACAACAAAAAAAAGAAAAAGAAATTCTTATTGAAGCTACCAAATTTAACACAATACTCTCAAAATTTCTTTCACATTAAATAAGGATTTTCCCAAACCAAGTTACATACAACCCAAATTGAATCCTTCCATTTTCGTTTCAAAATTCTCAAATTGTTTTCAACAAAAAAAATTTCAAAACTCTTCATTTTCAAGTTGAATGATGAATCCATGATGGGTTTTGAACTTGCAAAGTTTGTTTTGTTTTTTTTCTTTTTGCAAATCTGTTTTAAGCCCATTTCAAACAAAAATTGTTTTAAACCAACAAAAATTGCATGAGGTAGAGCAAGAAATCATGGCACCTTTTATTTTCTCCAAGCTTTTTGAAGAGTTCTTCAATGGAGATTGAGCTCTTCCAAATTTCTCCACCACCAAGCTTTTTTCCAAATTCCTCCTTCACAAATTCTCCTTCTTCAAGTTTTCTGTTTTTTCCTCTCTCTCAATTTTTCCAATTTTTCAAAAAAAGATAATTAAAAAAAAACCATGCATTTTCCTTATGGCCTCCAAAAAAAAGGTCAAACTCCTAATTTGGCCACCCACCAAAGTTATTGTAAACTTAGATATTTTTTTGATATTTCATTTTTTGAAAATCATAAAACAATCCTATTTTCCTTTTTTTTTCAAATGCATAAGCCCATTTAAATTCTAATTTCATTTATTCCACCATGTTAGCTAAATTTATTTTATTACCCAAAATTTAATCCTACTATTGCATTTAAAATAAATCATTTTTTTTTTTAATTTTATTTTCCTCTAAGAGGAATACAACACAACTTCGAAATATAAATATATTTTCTTTTGTCTCATCATTTAATAATGCTAACACCTTTGGACTTAATTTACTTAATCCACAATAAATCTAATTCACGGTTAAGTTATTTATCAATTGCATTAAATCAACTAATAAATCAATGAGCACTCTATTATGCATTTTTGGCAATAAAATTAAATAAGGCAACGCCGTTTAACAAGGAAATTTAAATCATGCATGCAAAGGAAGACAAGATGACAAGACCAACAACTTAACCCAACTGACAACCCGACAACCCACTAGGCTAGGGTGATGTCACGACATAGAAACCCAAGTTACTATCTCCCAATCATCTCCATTGAACAAAGGACATGCTCAGACCCGTGAAGTCAGGTGGAGTCAATGTCCGGTACCTGCATCCTGCACACAACCCGAGTGTCGAACATGTATTCATATATATATATAAACATCAAAACACACCGTGAAGAGGAAGTCGCGGAAACACAGGGCACTCGCGTGCGAGTGATGTGATCCCGTCCCCTTCACCAATACAATATCGCTAACTGACATCTCTAATCATTAATTGCAAAATCAAAGCATAAAGCATCAATAATTCACATACATGATAATTTAATCCATAACATGAAATAATAACATCAACTGATAAACGTACCATCGCAATCAAAACATAATGTTTACATCGCTTAATAATTAGTGATCAAAAGTAACCAAGTTTATAACCAACGTGATAACAAAGTAAAATATACATAACGAACACTGTTCGATCAAAATAACAAAATGAAGGGGTGTTACAATATCCACTTATTTTCCATCTTGATTGCTCAAAGCAAGATTCTATATAATCTTCACACTAAAACACAATACAATATACATGTTAAAAAAAAAATCATAGTTTCATTCCATGATCTATGTAACTAGTTCTATTATTAAATAGGATCACAATGAATTTGTTCATAGAGTTCAAGTATAAAAATTTAATCATCAAAGTATCCATTGATAATCTAAATTAATGAGAATCTTAAGTTTGTAAAGAAATATTTATAATAAAAAAAATCACTAGGAAATATTGACTACTCATTACTCAACCCTTAAATTCTTGTTGATCATTTGATAAGGTTCCATTTATTTAAAATCTAATTATATGCCAAAATTTATGGCACCTATGTCCAGTGACCCTAAATTGTCACTTTACTATGACATATAATCTAACGTTTTATTTGATATTTATTTTTCTATATAATTTGTATATTCTATTTAAAAATACATTAAAAGGGTCTTGAAGAAGTATACGTACTCCTTTTTTAACAAAAGGCATCATGTCACAACCTTGTTTTTTAGTAGCCTCACTTGTGAACTCATGAATTGTTTTAAAAACAAATTCAACACATGCCCTGAGGTTTTTTGGAATGTTTCTTATAATAGAAACATCCAAACCTTTAATAATGGCCTCTTTAATACATTTGAGTTGCTCAAGTGTTGCATAGTCATCAAAAATGTCATCCATGATTGTGATAATAGTTGTGATTTTTGCCATAGCAATTCTGCTACTACCAAACTTCAATTCATCTATGGAACTAACAGCCCAAAAAAGATATTCAATAGATCGCTCCCTCATTGCAAGTAGCTTTTGGAGAGGCCAGAATCTACACACCAAGTGCCACAAAAAACAATATTTATAAGAAAAGTTTAAAATTGAAATAAAGTTCAAATAATATAAGTTTTATTATGTGATAGCTTGTCAAAATGCAATTGCATTTTTTTATAGTCAATTTTAATCAATTCAATTCTTATATAATATTAGTACATAAAATTAACTCCAAACCTATATAACTAAGTGTTTATTAATCATTATAAAAATTAATAGTGTAAAAAAAATAATTATAATAAAATATAAAGTATGTTGTAGGGTTTAAATTATTATGTAGAAATTGTAGTATTGAAAATAATCTTTGAAGAAATATTCATCATATTGTTTTGATCTATTATTGTAAATTTATAAAATAAACATCTTATAAAATTACTTAAAAATATTATCTGAATTAGAATATAATTATATCAATATATTATACACTATCATAGAGAAATCTATGAAATTTTTTTGTTAATTCTATTCAAGCTCTTTGAAGGAATGAAATATTTTTTGTACATTATTCATGCATTAAAATAATAGAGCACCGGGTGCTAGAATATTATAGGAAATAAAAAACTTTAAGTATGTCTCTATTAACTTGAAAAATTACCTTGAGAGGCTTTTCATCTCTGACTTGTACTCAAAATGTAGTGTGTTAAAATCCAATTTTACCAACTCTAAAATCCTTTTGTCTTTCAACCTAAAGAAAATAATCAAATCTTATAGGTAATTATATAAATTTTTTAATGTATCTTGATAAAACAACAATATTTTACTTTTACCTTTGATTATCTAGCTCATAAATTTCTATGAAATTTCGTGCCTCCCATCTAGTAAAAGTACGAGGCCATTCATATATGAAGGCATACTCCACCTATAAAATAAAAATTAAAAATTAAAAACTAAACAAAATAATCAATCTAAAATTGATATTGCAGTTTGTACTTTCTACTATGATCACTTCTCATAAAAAAATTTATTAAGAAAATATTTAAAATTCATTACCTCTTTCAAAAAGATTTTCTTGTATATATCTTCTGACTTTTCTAATAATTTGTTAAGATGTACTGTGCTAAACGCTCTAACCTCTTCCATAACTGTTTCTCCAGGATATGCCACACTTGAAGCTCTTAAAAGGTTGAGCATACTTCTCATCACATGCTCTTCCTTACTACTATTATTCTCAGCATTATCATTATTTCCTCCACACAGAATGAACTGCCCATTATTGTCCTTGAAATTCTCCAACACATCTTCTCAAGATACACGACATTTAAATAAATAATTAATTTGTTTGCTGATATAAAAATAAAAAGTATGTTAAAATATATTGAGTTATTGGAACATGCAAAGAAACGTCTAAAAAATATGTTGTTTGGGACCTTCACATATAGAGATGGAACAATGGGATAAAAGTACATCGAGTATTTAGATACCTGCAGATACATGATAATGATGTAGTTGAAGTAGTCTGAGTCCTAGAGCAGTAGCATTTAGATTCGTGGTAGAACTTTGGCATCCTAATCCTATCCCTACACTTCCATCCCAACTTGTGTACCCACAAATCAAATCTCTTGGTTAATGTTTGCAAGTGAAAAAAGTGAAATAATAGTTTCGATCTTTATCAGAGAATTCTTTTTACACATATAGAGGAGACATCCAGTACTTGAGCATTTTAACTTTACGTTTCTAATTATCTTACGGTGAAAATTTTTATTTGACAAGTACAACACTAACAACTTTAAAATCACAATTATTGATCCAATATTGATAAAAATATTGGACATTATATAAACAACTATTATCACAACTATTCAAAAATGCTCAGATACCGAGTCCTCTCCCCTATATATAATCTAAATTTTAACAATTTTTCAAAGACATTTGACAGACCGGTATACATAATCAAGAGCTCCTTTTATTTCACCCTCAAAATGTCTATCTATTCCAAGGCATTGCAATGTGTCAACCATCTCAAGCCGCTCGATTAGATCGGCATCTCCAACTTGCATTTCTTTTAACAAGATTTTGACTTCTTTAACCAATTTTTCAGCCCGTTGCTAGTATTCAAATCCCTAAGTATGAAAACAACAAAAATGAAAAAAATTACGAGAACAGACTCGAAAATAAATCTTTTGATAAGAATAGAAAGTTACTTACACTGTATGGTGTTTCCATAGATTGCACAGAAGGAGCAGAAGAAATGTGGTATCCATTCAAATTAGACATTGCAGAAGCACTACAAAATGGATGAGCACAACAAAAATTTACAAGTTCAATGCTTGTGCCAAAGTTTGCAAGTATAGTTCTATATATACTACCCATGCGATGAGCGAAATTTAAGATGCTCAAAAAGGGTGTTTTTATATCTTCGTCCCTTAAAAAGAAAAATTTGGCTTCTGGGTATTTAAAATGCACCTTGTGGAACCCGTAAAGCAAAAGGTGCTCAAAAAGGGTGTTTTTAAACCTTCGTCCCTTACATCTTTACCACTTTGCCAGTACCTGTTCATTTAGACAACCAATAAAAAACCACAAAAATTTAAGATGTTTTCAATAGTTAAAAAGGTGTTTTCAATAGTTTTCAATGTGTTTTAATTTTTTTGGTCAACTACACATTCAGTAGTGAACATATATTGGTGTAATTTGTAAATTTTTATTGGCATAATTAAAACAATGTAATGACTAAAATGTAAACGGTTATTGGGGGGTCAGGTGAACAAGGAGTAAACAGTAATTGGATCATGAACGGCAATTGGGGGTTTTCCCCTACTGTTATCTACAAAGTCCAAAAAAGTATATTTGAACACAATTTTTCATTTATTTCAACTTACCAAAAATAGAGGTGTTTTCCAAAATTTCATAATTTCGAATAACACAAAAGACAGAGCAAGGGTATCTTTTTAAGTTTGAATATTGTAAATTATTTTAAATCAACAATTGAATTGTTTCTAGGTGTCTAGACCTATGTTTTTCCAAACTTGATAATTTTGAATAACAGAAAAGATAATGTAAGGCTATCTTTTTAATTTTCGACATTGTTCATTATTTTAAATCAACAATTGAATTGTTTCTAAGGGTTGGAACCAATGTTTTTTCAAATTTGATCATTTTTAATAACATAAAAGACAAAGCAAGGGTGTCTTTTTAATTTTCAACATTGTCCATTATTTTAAATCAACAATTGAATTGTTTCTAGGGGTCCGAACCTATGTTTTTCCAAATTTGATAATTTTGAATAAGAGAAAAGATAAAGTAAGCTTATCTTTTTAATTTTCAACATTGTTCATTATTTTAAATCAACAATTGAATTGTTTCTAAGGGTCAAAACCTATGTTTTTTCAAATTTGATCATTTTTAATAACATAAAAGATAAAGCAAGGGTATTTTTTTAATTCTCGACATTGTCCATTATTTTAAATCAATAATTAAGATCCATGGGGAGGAATGTAGTAGTCTATTAAAATAATCTGAGATAAAATAAATATATTTTATTTTTTAATACTATTCAAAAATGCAGTTACCTTTAGAATAGATATCTAAATATATAAAAGTATTAAAAGAAATTAATTTAATAGAAATAATATTAGATTATTTATTTTCAATAGATATATATAAAAGACATGAGAGATATCAGTTTCAAACATCTATTTTATTTATGCCTAATATAGATCTATCTACAAAATTATAAAAAAATGGTTTTTATTTAAAATAATTCTTAAATAAATAAAATAGTACGTATGTACAATATTCATCTCTCTAAAAATAATTTAGAACCAAAGCTTATTTAAAATAGCTCTTAAATAAATAAAAGAACTCATAAGTAAATTAACTAGTTATAAAGTAACATTAAATCTGTTACAAAAATAAAATTCAAATAATGATAATACTTCACATTATGTAACATGTGACAATGGGTTGGATAGGAACTAGAAGTTACATGTACGTTAACTATGATATATGTTAGAGAGGGTAGGGGCTATCATGAGTTTAGCTAGCATCTACAATAATTTGTGAAGGTGGTGGTTGTTGATTTTTTTTTTGGCATTTCGTGTAGTATGTGGTTGTGTTTGTGGTTGTTTGTTTGTAGTGATGTGGCATATGTCATAAGAGAAGGGAAAAAGGAGAAATGTGAAACAAAGGAAGGGAATAATTTCAAGAAGAGAAAATATAGTAGACTTTATGCAGTATGTGGCGAAGGAGATAAAAAATATAGAGCTTCATCAATGTGTACTTAGAATTCATGAGCTTGCCATGAGGTTCCAAGCATGGAATTTTTTTCAAAAATATAAAATAATTTTCTTGACCTATGGCATATGGAAGGAAGGAGGAGATTTTTTGAAATGACAATATTTTACTTGGTATTCCTTGTATACACACCTTATCATTTTCATTTGGGAACCCCCTCTTTTTTTCTTTTCCTTTTTTTGATTTTCTCTGTGTTGTTCTTATTTTTTATTATTAGAAAATAGGTTTTGAAGGGTCCCTAAAACCTTTTACAAAACAAGAAGGAAACTTGAGAGATATAACAATACTAAGCATCCCCAAAGACAAAAAGAAGACAAGAGTACAATCAGCTAATCAGCAACCCAACAACAAACAAGCAACAACTACAATAGGTTCTCCAAAATCCTCGTGGAATTAAGGTCTTTAGTAATCACCTTATCATGCACCTACATGACCTCCTTCACTTCCTGAACTAGAATTTTTGCCCCTTTTTTAGTTTTTCTTCTGGATGTAACATAGGGGTTGGCATAGTACCTTTAACCTGGTTCCCAACCAAAGTGTCATCCTCCACCTCATGAACATAATTTTCAAAAAAAAAAGACTTACCAATCCATTTCTTATCCTTTTCATTCACCAACACCAACCCCTTTGCACTATCCAGGAGAGAATCCTAACTTACATTAACAAGAGTGGAGAGATCCTCATGGATTTTCATGATTTTCTGCTCAAGAGCACCAATCCAAGGATTATGATCTTGTCTCAATTTAGCAACATCCTCTGCAATTTGGTTAAGGGTGGCATTCATGGTTTTGATGTTATTATACGTCATCACCTCCTTATTGTTGCTCTTCAAAGTACTAATATTGAATTTGGCCAACGAATCAAACTTACCATGTAGATACTTAACTTGACAAAGGAGCCACATGAAGAGTTTAAAGAAAACATTTTCTCCCTCCTTAGCCATATTATCCACATCATTTGGATGAAGCATCTCCCAATTCATACCCATACCCTAAAAAGAACACTCAATATGATCCTCAAAACAATTTCCAATAGGAGGCTTCATCTAATCCTTCCCTTTGCTCGCGGCCTTTAAAATAATAGGGGGTGTCTCCAAATCAACCACATCAATCTTTGCATGCTCTGCTTCCTTTCCTCCCTGCACTTTCCTCTGTTTGACTTTTTTCTCTAAGGGCATTTGTCAATTCTGAACTCAGCCCCCTGATCTCCTCTTTTGACTCTTCTACTTCCACACGGGCCTTCTGAAGATTGTCAAAAGTTTGAGATCGGACACCATCCAGCTCTCTTCTCATATTTTCTTGAGTGTGTCGGTGCTCTACATTCATTTGGTGCTCAGTAGCCACACCTTTCAATTTTTCAATTTTAGCATGAAGCTAAACCTATTCACTTTGAGCTTCTACAAGCAACTTAGACGTTTCCCCTTGCTAACCTTATATTTTCCTTACATAGGCCATCTTGACATCTATAGCTCAAATTTTTTTTTGCAACCTACTCATTGTTTCCTTCACATTTATCAACTTTGCCTTGCACTTCATCAATTTTTATGACAATAAAATAAAGGGAGTCCAATTTTTTCTATTATTAATTATTTAATTTTAAATTATATAATTTATAATAATTTTATTTACTTATTATAGTTTTGAGTATTGTGTTAGAAGTCATGTTATTATAATTTGTATTTTATTTGTTATGCATAGTGGAATATAATTTTTTATAAAAATATTATAAATCTTATAACATATTTAATTAGATATATATAAATGATTATTAGTTCCTGCCAGGAACTATAGGCTAGTTATTAATTGGATATATATAAATGATTATTAGTTCCTGTGAGGAACTATAGGCACCACCAGAATTTAACTAGTTATTAATAACTCTCATTTTAACCAATGAGAACTTGAGTAATTTTTTTATTTGAATTTTTCAATCTATTATCAATGTATAGATGCGAATTATATAACAAAATATATTTCAAAAATCAATTCTGTTGAATCTAATTGGTACACAATTTTCACCCAATATAAGCGGCTTCCATTACTTCCATTAACGATTATTATGGAATGGTGGGTAATAAAAGTTTACCAGGCGCATCTGCAGTTTATAGGGGGTCGTGCTACCCGATTCCTGCAGTCTAAAAAAAAAAATATATTAGTTCAAAGTATTTTATTCTAAAATATAATTCAATTATAATTTATTAATGAGAGTTTATAATTTATTAATAACATCATTTATTTATTTTTATTAGCATCCATATCATAGATATAAAATTTAAAAAGTTCAAAAATAAAAATAAAACATTTATTACTAAAATATTAGTTCAAAATATTTTATTATGATTTTTTTATATATATAATTCAATTTGATTTGAGAATTTATAATTTATTGTGTGTAATCATTTTTAATAGTTATAAATTTTATTAGAGATTAGTAGACTAACATTTATAATATTAAAATATAATTCTTAATTATATTTATAAAAGAAAAATAAAATAAATTTACAATTTGTTTTATAATTTCACTTTTAACTTTAAATGTATGTTTACTCATTAAGTTGTATTTTTTTACAATCACACTTTTTATTTTAGATGTTTGTTTATAAAATATAAAGATGCATTAAAAATATATTAGAAATATTTTTCTTTATATTATATAGCATTCATAACATTAAATTAACATAGAATAATTGCACAATATCACTTAACCAATCAAGAAAAATTTAATCACTAGTATGCAACATTATTGGCACATCAAACTAACAAATAAACATTGAAAACAAATTTATTTTTTTATATTATAATATTCATAATTTAAACCTTTTATACACAATATCAAGTTAATTATAAAAACACATAAACAACTTAAATTTTTTAACAATTTAATAAAATATAATTTAATATAAATAAGAAAAATTAATAGGAATTATAGAAATTTATGAAATATTGATTTACTTATCAAGAAAAAATCAATGATAAATTTACTTATTATAGATAAATTTGCTTACGAATCTATTTTAACCATCAAGAAAAATTTAATCATTAGTTATTGCAACATTATTGTAGCACATCAATAAACATTGAAATCAAATTTATTTTTTATATTATAACATTCATAACTTAAACCTTTTTATACACAATGTCAAGTTAATTATAAAAATACATAAGCAATTTAAATTTTTTAACAACATACAATAGAGTTTATATTTGTTATATCTCTCATATATCAGCATAGGTAAATCTAAAAATATTTTAAATTATATAATTTCAAAACAAAATGAATGAATTTATAGAAGATTATTTTTATTAAAGTGATAGAATCTAACCCCAATACTAACACTAATTATAAGTCTAACCATAACCCCAACCCTAAAACTAACATTAATTAACTTCAAACCAAACTCTAATTTTATATCCAACCCTAAACATAACTATGATTCTAAAACTAACATTAATAAAACCATAATTGAACCATAACCCTAACCCTAATACTAAGCCCTGCCCCAATTGAACCATAACACTAACCCCAAGCTTTATTATAGAACCATAATCTTTACCCCAACCCTAATCCTAATTCAACCCTATACCTAATTTTAATTAAATTCTAACCCTAATTGAACCTTTTAAACTAACAAATAAACATTGAAAACAAATTTATTTTGTATATTATAACATTCATAACTTAACCTTTTATACACAATGTCAAGTTAATTATAAGAACACATAAAATTATTTATAAGCAACTTAAATTTTTTAACAATTTAATAAAATATAATTTAAATTTAACTATAAATGGTATAGAGTTTAGATTTATATCTTTCATATCAACATAGATAAAATTTAGAAGTATATTTTAGGTATATAAATTTCAAAAAAATGAATGAATTTATAGAAGATTATTTTTATTAAAGTGATAGAATATAATCCCAATATTAACACTAATTATAAGTCTAACCATAGCCCCAACCATGAAACTAACACTAATTAACTTCAAACCCTAGCTCTAATTTTATATCAGCCTAAACATAACTATGATTCTATAGCTAACATTAGTGAAACCCTAATTGAACCACTTAACCCTAGCCCACACAATGCTGCTCTTGCCCCAATTGAACCTAACACTAACTTCAAGAAGCTTTATCATAGAACCTTAATCTTTTACCCCAACCCCAACCCTAATCCTAATTCAATCCTATACAGGTAATTTTAATTAAAGTCTAACCCTATTTGAACCTTAAACTTAATTGAACTCATGTTTAGGGTTAGGGTTGAATTATGGTTATGATTAGGGTCAAAATTCAAATAGGAATATGGTTAGAGTTTAATTAAGGTTACGGTTGGAGTTTAATTAAGGTTGCTATTCACTTATGGTTAGGGTTCAATTAGTATTCAATTTGGGAACTAGGGATCAGTGGGGAACACAATTCAATAAGGGTTTAATTAAAGGTCAGGGTTAAGATTAGTCTTAAATTAGGGCTAGGATTGGAGTTAGGGTTCAATTAAGGTAAGGGTTATTGTTTATTTTAGGGTTAGGGTTCAATTAGAGTTCTCTAGGGTTTTGATACAATTAGGGCTATGTTTCAACGATACCTAGGGTTACAATTATAGTTCAATTATTGTTAGAGTTAGGGTTATAGTACGAGTTCAATCAGGTTAGGGTCAGGGCTTAATTAGTGTTAGAGTTAGGGTTGCAATGATAAAATTTTTCCATAATGATATGAAAAGGCATTCAATTGGATTCATATCCAAATGCACAAATAAGAATGGGTAATTAAGAATTCTCCAAAACTAAAGTTATGACAACAAATACAATCCTTAGCTTAATCATTTGTGCTTGTTACACAACAATCCCACCTCATCAATAATTTCATTTCTAAATTTTTAAAACATAAATATTTTATAACTTTTTGTCATCAATAATTTCATTTCTACTTTTTAAAACATAACTATTTTATAACTTTTTGGCGAGCGTGGGTTACTGCGGCTCTTGTTAAATATTATCTAAGTAAAGTTTACTTAGTATTAATTTTTACAAATAATCTTACAAATGAGAATATTATCATATATTCTTAATTTTTAAATAAATTTTATTTTATTACTTAAAGAATATTTGGAAGTATTATATTTTATCATATTATATTATCATTTTCAAAAGGATATTTTACCTTTTTTAAAAAAATTAAATCAAATCATGTTTCTTAAGTACTAAATTACATTAAATTAAATAAATATTGTACTTTAATATTTTACATGGTGCAACATCTTTGTATTTGTCCCATCCATTTGAAATCCAATGGCAAAATATAGTTACCATTGGTGTTACTTGTGAGCCTTCATACCCAACACTTTTTTGTCATCATATGAAGACGCATCCTTTATTTTACTCAATTTACCCTATATAGATATATATACTAAGTTACTTGTAAGTTGTACTCTACATTTGCTAGAAGAAAATAATTATATTACAAATAGTATAGAAGTACAATTATATAAATTAGTTAAACTATAGTAGAAGAGATAGAGAGAGAGAGAGGAGAGATAGAAACAAAGAGAATAGAGGTAGAGAGATAAAGAGG
>VDFB02051309.1:0-14791 GCA_007258455.2 Sequoia sempervirens
GTTGAGGAAGAAGAAGAATCTGAGGATAGACAGATCAGCTTACTGGACAACTTCCAGGATTTCATTAAGCAATGCGTAGAAAATCAAACTCACTTGGGAAGGAGGACAAGTTTTAAGGAGTTACTCTTGCCGAATTGGTGCAGAGTTCACAATGCTTCTCACTCAGAATTGGAGTGTTGCTTGTGTCAGACAGCAGTGAAAGAAGTGTACAAAAGCATAAATCCATCTCAGGAAGTTGGTACAGATGAACAGAGTCTGCAGGCAAAGTCTGAGAATCAGAAACCTGTTGTGGCTGTGAAAACCTCTATTACTGATAAACCAAGAGACAAAATGAAGAAGACCACCGCTGCGGAGTACTGGACTCTCAAGTTTGATGGATCTAAGTCCAAGCAAGGGGCTGGAGCTGGATTTGAATTGATAAGTCCCAGAGGTAAGAGTTTCTTCGCAGCTCATAGACTCCAATTTCATTGTACAAATAATGTGGCTGAATATGAAGCTTTAATTCTCGGACTCCTCATGGCACTCAAGAAAAAGGTCAAGGTCCTACAAGTTTTTGGTGACTCAGAATTAGTGGTCAAACAAGTAAGAAAGCAGTATGCCTGCCACGACAGGAGAATGACCAATTATAGGCATAGAGTGTGGGACCTCATTGAGGGGTTCGACGCTTTTAATATCCAATTGATCCCAAGGAAGAAGAATCAAACTGCTGATTCTCTAGCTCAAGCGGCCAGTACTTTGCAACCCCTGTCTTTGTCAGGATTGAAGAAGTTTACTGTTGAATTAACTCCTGTCCCGTCAGTCCCTGACAATGTGACTAATTTTCAGGTGTTTGAGGATGATAAGCATATCCTTGACTTTATCACGAACACTGATGTTTTTGCTTCACGGATCATTGACGAAACAGAACCTCAGGAAGCAGAATTGGATCTGGAAGGTGTGCTAAACTTGAAGTCCAATACTATTCCAAGAGGAATGGTACAGCTGGAGAGGATTTTTGATATGGACAAAATCAGAGATCAGGAATAGGAATCTAAGAAAGAATCTATCAGTGGGCAGTGTGACACTCACAATGTAGGCACTGAAGAAGATGTGAAGAATGTTTTCATTGGTAAGGTTTGTACACCTGAAGAAAGACAGGAAATAATTAGGGCCTTATACGATTTTCCAAACATAGTGGCCTGGGGTTATGAAGACTTGAAGACTTACGATACATCCATCATAACTCACACTATACCTCTCAAGCCAGGGGCTAAGCCTTTTAGACAGAGGCAGAGACCTATTAATGCGCTGTTGGAGCCCCTCATACAGAAGGAAGTTCAGAAACTGCTCTCCGCTAGAATTATATTTCCTTTCAGGCATTCTACTTGGGTGGAAAACCTGGTGCCAGTTAGAAAAAAGAACGGTGAAATTAGACTCTGTGTTGACTTCAGAAATCTGAACAGGTCATCTGAAAAAGATAATTATCCGGTTCCCTCGTTGGATGAAGTGTTGCAAGTGGTTAATGGATCGCAGATGATGTCCTTCCTGGACGGCTATTCAGGATATAATCAGGTGATGGTCCAGTATGAGGACAGGCACAAGACTGCCTTTACAACCAAGTGGGGAACTTTCGCCTACAGGAGGATGCCATTCGGGCTTATTAATGCAGGAGCCACGTTTCAACGAGCTATGGATATCGCTTTCAAGGACATCATAGGAAAGTGCATTATCATTTACATGGATGATCTGACTGTTTTCTCCAAAAACAGAGGGGATCATATCTCAGATCTGCGTAAGGTGTTCCAGAAGTGCAGGGAATTCGGCATCTCTTTGAATCCCAAGAAGTGTATCTTCGGAGTTACAGAAGGCAAACTGCTGGGCCATGTGATATCAGAAAAGGGCATTGCTATAGATCCAGAGAGGGTGGAAGCCATCCTAAGAATTCAGCCGCCTGCCAGCAAGAAAGAGATGAAGTCTTTCTTTGGTAAGATTAATTTTGTCAGGAAATTCATCACGGGATTTGCTGAAATTGTCAAGCCACTAAATGCCATGTTAAAACAAGACGCCAAGATCGAGTGGACCACAGAAGCAAAGCAGTCCTTTGCAGAGATTAAGAGAGCCATTGCTGACGCTCCAGTGTTGGTGAGTCCAGACTATAGTAAACCGTTCTATATTTATTCCTTTGCTTCAGACCACTCATGTGCTGGAATGCTGACACAAAAGTCTGATGAAGGGAATGAGCATCCCATCGCTTTCATGAGCGCGCCATTGAAGGATGCTGAGTTGAAATACCCATGTGTGGAGAAGCAGGCATATGCCCTTGTTCGAGCAGTAAAGAAATTTAGGCACTATATCCTTAGAAACAAGGTGTTTGCAATTGTTCCTGATTCTGCAGTAAAGTTATTGCTGATGCAGAATGAGTTAGGGGAGCACAGAGCTAAATGGGTAACCATGCTACAGGAGTATGACATTGAGATCCAGCCCATGAGGCTGGTAAGAGGACAGGGACTCACCCAGACCATGGCAGAGATAGGTCCTGAATTGTCCGTCTGTAATTATGACGTTGGAGCAGTTTCACTGGATGGCTGGTATGACGATATAGTTTATTATTTGCTGAATCAGCGAGCTCCTGATCGTTTAAATGCAGTACAGAGGCGGGCCTTAAGACTGAAAAGTGATGGTTTCATGCTGAAAGGAGCCGTCCTATACAAGAAGAATCACGAAGGTATTTACTTAAGATGCCTTGGAAAACAGGAAGCAGAAAGAGTAATAAGTGAGTTTCATGAGAAATATGGCACCGGTCACGGTTCTGCTATTGCTACTACGAACCAGATTTTACGGGCAGGATACTACTGGCCTACACTATTCAAGGATGTTCATCATCATGTTCGGACCTGTCACACTTGTCAGGCTGCAGCGACACGGGAAAGGTGTGCAGCGCTCCCGCTTCAGTCTGTTATTGAGGTAAAACCTTTTGCTCAATGGGGTATGGATTTCATCGGCCCCATCAATCCACCATCTTCTGCTGGACACAGGTATATTCTCACCATTACTGATTATTTTACAAGGTGGACTGAAGCATTTGCTTGTAGGCAGTGTACATCAGAAGTAGTAATCGATTTCTTAGAATCTGCCATTCTCAATCGGTTTGGATGTCCTTTCGCTGTTGTGTGTGATAATGGTCCTGCCTTTGCATCTTTGAAATTTTCAAACTGGGCTTTTGATCATGGCATTGTTGTCAAATTTGCATCCAATTATTATCCTCAGGGGAATGGCCTAGCTGAATCCTCTAACAAGAACCTGTTGACTGTCATCCGAAAACTGTTAGATAGAAACCCAAAAGACTGGCACACCCAGCTCCGGTTTGCTCTTTGGGCAGATCGTACTCGGGTTAAATCCTCCATTGGTACCTCTCCCTATCATTTAGTGTACGGTCTGGAACCAGTCTTCCCTATCCAGCTTAAAATCCCAACCCTGCAGTTTATCAACCAGTTTTATGAGGAGGGTGATAGAAGGGAAGCGAGATTAGCTGAATTGCTGCATCTTGAGGAAAAACGGGATAATGCCCTTGAAAGATTCGCCAAACATCAGGGGGTAGTCAAGCGATGGTTTGACAGGAGAGCTAAGGTCAAAGCCTTTAGGATTTCTGACCTTGTTCTGTATTGGGATAAGCCGCATGATCAGAAGGGTAGCCATGGTAAGTTTGACAGATTATGGCTTGGTCCTTACCAAATTGCTGAAATTCTGGGAGATAATGCCTTCCGTCTGAGGACTCTCACGGGAGAGGACATGCCACTGCCTGTTAATGGGCAGTATCTTAAACATTATTTCCAGTCTTGAGCTGTTCTCAGCTCTTTCCCCTGTAAATAGTTAGTTAGGTTGCTTTATTTGCTTGTTTGTTTGTTTTGGTTAGGGTAGGTTTCCCTTTCGTTTTGCTGGTTTTGTTTGGTTAGAGTAGGTTTGCTTTGGTTTGTTTGTTTTGCTTTGCGTTGCTCTTGCTTTTGGTCTTATCTCCTTGTGGGATTGTGGGTGTATCTGCATGATAGAGGTGGCAAAACAGGTCTAATGTTTCTGATATTTCCCTTACAAACTTTAATCTTTTTCCAGAATGTTATGGTATGAATTCCGTTGCCTTTGTCATTTGTCCGTGTGGTATGGCGAGGATTTTCTGGTCACTCTGCACAGGAATGTATTGGGGTCTTATACCTTTAATCTTTAAATATACCTGAAGTCGTAAAAGGTCCTTACAAGGTCTGGACAGGTGAAAAATCTTTTTCTGCTCTAGTGCCACTGTGGTTCTCAGCCCTGAGTGTGAACTTCACTGTTCACAGGTTGAATAAGATGAGTAAAAAGAAATATTCGTATAAAAAAAAAAAAGAAGAAAAGAAAAGAAGAAAAAGAAAAGAAATGGATATTGAAAATCTTGAGGTTCGAATTCAACTCATCAGGGGGATCTGAATATCTCTACCGGGGCTATAGACGCCTGGCTGGCAGTAGAGCTATGTTCAGGAGGATCATAGCGATAACCTCGTCGGGGCTATGAACGCCTGACTGGCAGCGAGGCTCTATCCAGGTTACTTTTAGGGTCAGAATCCTTACGTAGCCTGTTCGTACCAAGTCTGGTTCTTTGCAACTGAAGGTGGGTAATATATGCACCTGCACACACTTGGACCCTGGTATAGGAATGTCTGAATGTCTGGGAGTTTCTTTGTTTTAACTGAGGATGGTGGCTAGGTATCAGAGTTGAAACCAGAAATTCTGGGTTCTTGATTCCAGTTTGTCATCGAAATGCTTAGGAGCATTTCCCCAGCGGAGTCGCCATTTGTTGTGCAGTTTTTGCACACACGCCCCACTGGGAGTGGGGACCCTCTCTTTTTGGTGTCTTTGACCTTTGATTTTATTGGATTTATCATTTTAGGGTCTTGACATGTTGGTCTTGCTGGCTTTGCCCTTGCCCTAAGATTGCAATTGATCGAAATTGAGTTTTTGACCAAATCCGGGTTTTCACCTGGATCCGGGATTCTCCGTCCCCGGCGGATTTCTCCGGCCCTGGTTTCCTTGTCCGTCTCTTGCCGAATTCTCCGATTCCGGGTTTTCTCCTGACTTCGGGATTTTCCGGTCCGGTCGGATTTTCCCGGATTCCGTCAAAATCCCGATCTTCCTGATTTCCCCGGTTTCTGCATTTCCGCGGAATCCGTGTCTCCGCGCATTCTGGGATTTTCCGAAATTCCACTTGGGGCACGGGTTTCCGGACTTGTCAGAAACGTCTTTTCGCGCATTAATGGCTGAGGTATCTTGGTTCAGACGGGTATAAGGGCGAATTTGGGGCGTTTTCTGATTCATTCTAACTTCGACTGCTTCCTTGTTTTCTGCTCTGGCGATTCGGAACTTTCGTTTGAGCTTTGGGGTTTGGTCTTGGATTGTTTGCGCGTGGATTGCTTGAGTGTTGCTGCCAGTATCCCGTTGCCTGGACGTGTTGTCACCTGGATTGATTTTCCAAGCTCGGTTTCTGCTCGTCTTGATCCATGGTATGTACTCGTCGCCCTTCCGTTTGTTTGCATGGTGATTTGAGATTTTCTTGTACTGGGCGTTGTTAAATTTTGGGGTCGGCTCATATTTTGACTTTGGGTGTCGTATTTATTCAGTCGGTTTGGTCCGTCCTTCTTTTTTTTATTTTGAAGCCCATCTCTCGTGCCCTATGAGTTCCGTTTATCCGCTTGATTGCATATATACACTTTAGGCGGAAGTCTGGGTCGTGTTGCTTAATTGTTTTGGGTGTGGGATGTGTTGCCATGCGAATTTAGGGTTTTCTGGGTGTCTCGGCTAGTGCGATGATTTGATCTTGTGTTAGAATGACTTTCGCCTCGTTTTATGTTGGCTTCCCCGTCCTGTGAGGATTAGAGGGCTTTTTAGGTAAATCCCGAACTGATATTTTAACCCTAAAAGCTTGCTCTGGTTCTAATGGCGGATATGTGATTGTTCGATTTAGGGCATCGTCATTTTAAGTATGGGATCCTTCCTTTGAGTGCTTCTGAGTGTTGGACACTCTTTGCATATTCGAGTCTGGTAATTGTCGTCGGTTTTGGGTTCATTCGAGCTTTGATATTGAAGATCTTGTGGTCGCTCCTGTGTTGGTGCACGTTTTGCCATTTTTCGGGTTTCCGAGGCTGTCGCGGAATTTCTGGTCTCCCGGATTTTCCCGGTTTCCTTTTATTCCGCGGACAGAGTTAATTTCCGGTGCATTTGATGCTGTCCGCGAAAGTCCGTCCCATTCGGATTTTTCCGGATTTCCTGTCTGATTGCATTCTTTTGTATATTTCGATGAGGGAATTGGTGAAGTGATTGTTGATGCCTATTTCTTGATTGCCAAAGAGTAAAATTGACGATTTTCCTTTGATTTCGAGCATATTAATGATTTACATGGCTAATAGTGCTTTGGTGGCAGGAGTCCGTCTGGGTCGGATTTCTCCGGAATTCCGCCCCGAATGTATTTTCCCGGATTATACGATTTTCCCGGATTATATGATTTTCCCGGATTATTTGATTTCTCCGGATCTCGGAAAATTGGCAATTGGCATTTGGTTTTAATAGATGTGTATGATGTATGCTAACCTTTTGGATGAATATGAGCTTAATAATTAGATTCTAATAATAGTTCTTGGATGTGCAGGCTGAATCAAGCAAAGCTGCTGCTGGGAAGTCCAAAGGTGGTGCGGGGGCATCTGCAGTTTCCGAGACAGAAAAATTGAGATTAGACATGAGGAGTCAGGTCCCGGAGAGTAAGATATCTTCCGTGTGGGCAGATGTGTCTGATACCAACGTTGGTGCCTGGCGTTATGAAGAATTCAAACAGAGAACAGCTGAGAAGGACCAATCGGCATTGAGGCAAGGGATGATGAACTCAGGGTTGGTGCACGTGGCAGGGTTCCCTCCGGCAGTCCAGTGTTACGAGCTGATTTTGGAGTGTGCTAGGCAGTACGCCTTTGACACACAGATGGTAGTTAGTACTGAGGGGCGGGTGTTGGCAAATTTCAGTCCAGCCTCCATTGCCCGAGCTTTCAGCATGCCGGATCTCCCCTCGGTCTGCGCCCTAAACATTGACACTGCTCGCACGTATTATGAGAACGAGCCAGTTAAGGCTCAACAGCTTATCAACTCATGGCTTGAGAAGCCCAAGTCTCACCACTCTAAATTGCCCAAACAGTTGCACAGGGTGAAGTTCAGGCCGGATATTTATGATGCCATCACACTGTTGAGCAGGGTGGCCGGACTTAAAACTGCCGGGGTATTGGAAAGTTGGATGGTCCATGTGATCACCAAGATAGGCCAAGGAACGAATTATCACTGGGCAGGACTTATCAGTGCGGAAATAGATAGGCAACTGAGGAATGTTTTGGAAGGAAAGAAGTTCACCATGTCCTCCTTTGTTATATATATACTGGCCATCTCTTATCCCTATAAGGGACTGACTCCGGCAGGAGCTATTGGACAGGACATTATCTATGAGGTCTATCCGGAATTGCACCTCGGACACGGAGATTATAGGAGGGCCAACGATGCCTTCACTATGCACATTACCCGGACCCTTCAGAATGCGGAGCACATCAGATTGTCCGATGGGGCTAGGGGGTTGATTAGGAATTATGGGGCCTGGTTCATCCAGTTCCCCACTTTCACTTATCTCCGGATTGATGGATGCCCCGTTGCTCCCTACAGATTGCCCAGGTATCCCACTGACCACATAGTGCTACTGGAGGTCGTAAGACAAATTTGTGAGTTCGATACGGTGGTCAAGAAGGAGAAACATAAAACCGGTTTTGGAGGTGACTTCCCTCTTGGGATTGGCGTGGATGTGATGTGTCCTTCCATTCAATCGGCTCATACTGCAGGTGAGGAATTGGCAGCCTATGGATTCTCTTTCCATTCAAAGAGAATGAATTTTGACATCACCGGAGGGGCACAGAAAAGGGCTACCCGGGAATACAGGCACAAGGAGGACTTGGAGGACTACTGGGTCAACATCAAGGATGACCTTGATGCACGAAGGAAAAGGTATTCCCGGCTGCCAGTGGAGGCAATTAGGCAGTACAATGTGAAGCTGATTCCAGATCAGCTGGAGGATGATGGAAAATTGGTCCAGGACCATGTCTATGAGCCCATCAAGGATAGGTCAGTAGCGGATATTGACTGGAATGAGCCTGAGGTGACAGAGTTGGAGGACTTAATGGCTCCGGTGCTAAAATATACCTTTGCTTGGATCAAACATGAGGTCTGGGTGTTGGAAAATGCCAATGTTCCCCTCACTTTCGACCTGATGGGGAATCTCAACCCCATGTCCACTTCAGAGGAATCCGGGGAAGAGGACCCCAAAGGGAAAACAGCCAAAGCCTCTCCTTTCAAAATCAAGGTCAGAAGCCCTAAGGGGACTCAACCTGCAGCAAAAAGGAAACCTATCGGCAAACGCAGGTGGAAGACCCTGACTATCAGCAGGTCTTCGGACGAGGAGGAGGTGGAGAAAGCTGAGGAGGAGGATGTTCCTCCACCGCCCAAGAAGGCCAGAACTACAAGGGTGGCGAAAAAGAAAGGCCAAACGACTTCGGAAGATGAGCCTCCGGTTGTGGATGTAGAAAGTTCCGGAGGGGAGAAGACCAAAGTATACACCAGAAGATCCAGAACTCCGTCCCCAAAGGATGCTGCACAGCCGAAGGTTTCTTCTCCAATATTGCCAGCCACTGAACAGGACAGACCTGTCTCTCCTCCGCAGGGTGTAACAGAACCGGTAAATCCGGATGAGCAGGAAATCAGCGGAGAAGCAGAGCCATTTGAGGAAGGGGCATTATTCAGTGAGGCTGCCGGGCTCGAGGTAGAGACAGAAGAAGGGCACACTTCTCCCTTGGTGCAATACGAGGACTCTCCGGAGAGTGAGAAGGGCCGCGGATCTCCAGAACCAGAGAAGAGCATCCCCGCTGGAACTCCATCGCCGGTGCTTCCTGAGTTGCGATTTGAGGAGATGGATCAAGCTGAACACCCCCCAGAGAAGGATGATGACAAGGCAACAGAAGAAGGAGAAGTCGAGGTGGCAGTAACAGAAGAGGAGAAAGCCACAGAAGACCCGGGGAAAACTGGCACAGAAGGAATCCGGACGGACCCTGTAGCCCCGGACTGGTTAGAAAAAGAAATAGCAAGGAAGAAACAGGTGATAGTAGAAGACACTCCTCTCGACTGGGATGCAATGTTATCTCAGATTGGAAAGGGGAAAAAGAAGAAGGCAGCTAAGATAATTTCCCGGGTGGAAAGGGATGAGGTGCATAACCGTGTAGTACACATCGCCACCCCTGCTGCAGATAAAACAAGAGAAGAGGTAATAGGCCAGGATTACAGTGTCCAAACCATTAACCTTGGGCCAGCTTCCCTAGAACAAGACATTGAGGAATTCGAGGGGTCAAGTGCTGTGATTCTGGATAGGTTGAGGAAGGAGACTCAGACAAAGAGGGAATTGAAAAGGGAAAATGAAAGGTTGAGGAAAAGCTTAGAAGAGGTCATGAAGCCTCTGCAGTCCCTCCATCCGTCCTCCTCTTCTACTCCCGGATTTCTGCCGAAGGAAACAATTTCTGGTATAGAGAGGATGAAGGCTTCCACACAAGCTGCCATGGACTGGTTGATGAGTGTTCGGACACAAGGAGATGAAGCTATTAAGGAGATCCTGTCAGTTGGCAAGGATGCAGTCCAAAGAAAAGAGCTAATGGAAAGTATCCTTTCTCAGGATATGAATGATGTCGATTCTCTGTTGCAGAAGACAAAGGTTATTCTGGGACATGGCAGGGAACAATTGGGCAGGGATGGAATTCTTCCCTCTTCCAGGTTGGATGAACCGTGGGAATGGTTCGAAGCATTACAGATCAGGCAGGGAGCCCTGAAAAAGATAAAGAAACGAAGAAAAGCCATTGATGCCGACCTTACTGCAATCTATGATGGTTGCATTGCATTTTTTGAAGTGATGACAGGGAGGAATAAGATAGCTCCCAAGTACCTGAGTTTGGATCAATTGAAGGAATGGTGGCATGAGGTTTATGCCCCGGATTCTGATGAGGTTGTCACTGGCCATATGCTTGATGATGCGGCTACATATTTGGCAGTGATAGATAGATACCTGACCAGCAGAAAGGATTGGAAGGGGACCATTGAGCGGTCCAATGAGGGGATTGAGTCAATTAAATGCCGGCTCAAAGTTTTGCCGTTACCACCTGTTGCTGAGTTGGAAGGAGTTTTCTTGAGGGTCCAAGGGTCACCAGCGCGGAGAAAGGACAAGGGAAGCAGCGGTTAGTGTTTATCTCGAGATTTGTGCTTCCCTATTATCATAGGGCATGCATTGGACCGGATTTCCTTGGGGATTGTGCCTTGGCCGACTTGGATGATGGCATTTAATGTGTGCCTTAGTTTGTTTCCCTGGCCGACCTGTTTTGGCGGTTTTGTTATTATCTTTATTGTAAAATGTTTGGCTGGGCCGACATGTTCTGGGAAAACTTGTTAAATAGGCATTTTTTGCCTTATTGTAAGAGTTCAGAAGATTTTGATAGTAGAGATTAGCAAGAGCAATAGTTAGAGTTTTAGAATTTCTTAAAGCAGATATCATATTCAGAACAGTTGAAATTGTTGCAGTATTTGATGATTAATACAATTGGAGACATTGTGGTTTTCCTGGTGGAATCCTTTGTGTTATCTCATCTTGCATGGTTCTTTTGTTCTATCTTTCACATTGCTTGAAGATCTAGGGTTTATTATTTAGAAATAAATTAGTTTAGTTAGATAAATGGTGTATGTGATTTCATATTTGGAATGTTGGTAGCTATCTTTGGTCTACACTCCCAGTAACTATCTGATTGTAGTAGGCTGGTGAAGTCAACCTGGACCATATATATTCAAATGTGCTTAAGTTCGGTTGTAGATGCAAGTCTATGATTTGAAAATTTATACTCCTCAGAAGATTGCACTGTTCTTGTAGAGATTGCCTTGTGGGTCGAACAGGAATTGGTTATTTGAGATAGGTCCATTCCAAATATATGTCATTTGCATTGCTTGTCTGTTCAATAATTTAGATTTTATTACCTTCCCTGCACCCCTATCTTTTGCAATTTCTTTGTTATTCGGTTAGATTTAGGATTCGAGACCATCAAATTGTTAGATCTGGTAAATGGAAAAGGTTTAGTTTGCTTGTAGTAAGGTCCGATTGTGATTACCAGCAATTTCACATTTCATCTGAGTTGTTTTACGCATTGTTATGACCTAACACCCGAGAGACCTTGGGGTGATTTTCAGTAATTTATTATTGGAAATAACCTTTCAAGAGAGATAGAATATTGCATTCTGTCTGAGTTGTTGCTGTGCAGAAAACACCATCAACAACTATAAGAAGGGATCATTTCCTAGAAGAAAAAGAATGGTTCACTACTAAGGGCTCACTACCCAAAGGAATCATTGTCTAGAATAGAAGAGAATAGAAGAAGACTGTTACATGGAGGTTCACTACCTCAGAGCAATATGAAGATCCACCACAACAACTCTAGACCATCCACAACCTTTGGCTCACTACCTCCAACAACTTCAAGTACGCTAAAAATGTAGACACCTTCTTCTCATTTCTTCTAGTAGCCTTAGTTGTTTAAGCTCACACTCAAATCACAAACTTGATCACATTCACATCTTTTTACCAACATAGCACACCACACTCATCTCTAATAATTAACCTTGCTTATATATCCTTTACAATCTCAAACAACCTTGTTTAGGTTAGCCTCAATTAAATGTATGCACCTCAAATGTGCAACCACCAAATAGGTTGGCACCATACACTTCTGTGGTGGGAAGTAGTGAAGATGGACCATACTAAGGGTTAATTAGGACCCAAATATATACCAACACACTACACCATGCTTCCACAAACAACAAGCCATCTCTATAATTAGCCCTAACATGTCAACTTAGCCAAACCTGCACTAACACTATCAAACAATCAATTCTCTCTTTACTAGGTTTGAAAACATCCTACAGACCATGAAGAAACATCACACAACATCCAAGAATATTCCATCATCAGAATATTCATCAACATTACTACAACCACCTAAAACTAAGAATACCATCTCCCTATACAACCAACCATACTACCACATACCACTCATTAACCAACCTTGCAAAACAACTAAAAACCAAACACTCTAAGGAAAGGTGGATATAAACAATATTAGCATGTTCCCAAATGTGCAAGATAAGAAACCTCAACATAGAGATATACAGAGCAATTCCATTTCTCCCAGACAACCTTCTTCATAGGAAACACATTATTAGACACATCTTCCACTGACATATGATCCAAAAGCTGAAACTCTTGATATAAAACCTTTTTTCATCTCATCCAAACCATACAAGAAAATATTCAACCATGAAGAAATGTAGATCACAATGCAAAAAAAATGTTTGTCAATCATTATTCAAGTTTTCTCAAAAGAACTTGGAAACCAAGTGAGCCAATTGCATCAACAACACATTCTCATCAACACCACACTAGAGGTTGCAACAATCTCCCCATCTACAACATCTACTTAGCACCATCACACTAGAGTTTGACATAGATTTACATCAATGACAACACTAAATACAACATAGTGCAACAATCTCCAATAATCTCCCTATTGACATCAATGACAACACTAATCTCCAATAATCTCCCCATTGATATCAATAAAAACACTAATCTACAAAATTTTGGCTAATGGACTTAAAAAATTTAGGCATCTAATTGTGATATCAAAATGTTTAACCTATTCTAAGCAACTAAAATGCAATGGAAAACATAATGAAACACCTCAAGATTAGCCTAATGAATTTGAAAATGCAAAGAGGAAAATGTTAAATGATGACAATGGATATACCTTCCTTCTTGCAGCTGAAACTCCTTGGTTGGCCCTTGATTTGGATTGATTTGTATGCTCCTTGATGGCTCTTGATGTGGCTAAATGGAGGATTTGACTATGTGCTTGGATGCAAATGAAGATGGATGAAATTGATGGCTAAATGAGTACACAAAATGGCAGCATTTAGTTGCAAAATGGCTAAGTGTTGAAAATGCCCTTGAGGAGGGGGTATTTATAGAAGAATTTGAATTCTCTAGAGAATTCAACGGTTGAGATTCATCCAACAAGGTCAAGATGAAGGGCTATGGTGGGTTGAGAACTCACAAGCCCTCACATCTTGACATGTGGATGGTGAAGTGGCTAAGAGGAGATGAGGTGTAAGTGAGGTGGCCAAAAGGTACATGAGGTGGAGGAAGGACAAGTACCTTCCAAGTACCTTGGGGAGTGAGAAGATCTCCTCAAAAAGAAATTTCTTGTCCCCAAGTGAGAGTGAAAGGGACATTTGAGGAATTTTGGAATTCCTCAAAAATCTCCATGGGAAAAGGGAGGTGGTTGGAGAAATAAATGTGAATTAAAAATTCACATTCTTAGAGGAGGAGTCTAAAGGATAAGAGAGGGTCTCCAAAAATGTGGGGTGGTCACATGTGTGTCAGGTGACATGTCAAACATCTAGAAGCCTTGGAAAGACAAAATGTGAATTAAAAATTCACGTGGGGAGGAGAGACATAGGATGAATAAATGAGAATTAAAAATTCTCATGGGAAAGAGGGTCAATGTCTAAAAAGGAAAAATGGAAAGATTGACTAAAAAGTGGTGCTAAAAATGGTTAATGACCTTGATTAAAGTTGTGCAAATACTTGATTATGATAATTAATGGAAGATTAGAGGCAAGTGGCAAATGTAGGAGGATGTGACATTAATCCTTGATTAAGAGGATGCACACCCTAAATATGAATTAATTAAATTAATTCACATTAGAGATGGATTATGGAGGATGTGACAAGGAGGGAGAAAAGAAGAATTTTAAATTGATTTTAATTCAATAGATTAGGATGACTAAATTAAATAAATTGGTGTATTTATTTAATTTAGAGAAGATAAAGGCACTAGATAAAGTATTTAATTATTAAATTAAATACTTTAAGAGTCTTATGTGGGAAGTGTAATATTAATTAAATAAATTAATATTGACAGAATTGATGAATAAAGAGGTAAATTTGATCATATGGGAGTGATCAAATTTGGGTGTCTACATTTTTCCCCTCTTCGAAATATTGTTAAAATAACAATGTTTCGAAGAAAAATAAAATGTCGGGGATGAAGAAAGTGATAGGGATTGATGCCCCAGTTTGAAAGAGAAGGAGAGGGATGCCCCAGTGCCTGCTTCAAATGGATGGAAGAAAGTGATAGGGTATGCCCCCTCGAGAGGGTGGTTGGGGAAGAAATAAGGGCTGAATGACTTCTTGATAGAAAAATGGAGGGTACCATTGGATAGAGAAGTGAAAAACTAAACAACTGACTTTTGAGCGAGTTGATTCGGGGCGTATGGTTACAAATGGCGAAGCTTTTGGGAAAAGAAGAGGGGATTAGTTGGAAGAAAAGAAGGTAAATAAAAGGTAAAAAATACCTTTTATTTGAAAAAGGGGGGAAAAGAGGGGTTAAAAGGTAATTTGAAGAATTACCTTGCCTCATTGTTACTGTAGCGATTGAGGAAAGGGGAAAGAAGAGGGAGAGGAGACGGAGCAACAATGTCGCAGGATTATGATACGAAGATCATTCACCGAGCAGATGACCTGTGGAGACGCTGGACCCACTTCGCGGTGCCCTGCAAGGTGAGTACGAAAACCCATGCTATGTATTTTAAATATTTAATATGTTTTTAAGATAGGTAAAGAAAAAGT